>JAZHYW010024249.1:0-17473 GCA_037355805.1 Ixodes ricinus
CGTCCCAGCTCCAACAATATCATTTTTCCGTCAAAATTAAAAATTAGACCCTTTTAGCCTGCCCGATTCGATGTGAAACCACCAATTGGTGGCGAGGCTGTAGATAGGACGCAAGAAGTGATAATGGAATACCCCGTTATCCCAGTAGCACTTTAACTTGTCAATACGAGTCTGGTGGTTTATTCGATCGAATGCTTTTTTTAAATCAATGAATCAATGACGTTAAGATAAGGTTATACAGATGAGTTATGCATGGAAGTATCAAATCCACGGCAAATTTCAGAGGACCGACTTGGAGATCCTCACAGTCATGACTACGGCTATACTTTATGTTCCTAAATCTGGATAATACTTCGCGTACAACAGATTCAAAAACAAAGTTTTATTACAGGTGGTGAAATTATTTATGGCTGTACTGTTATAATTATCTCTTCCCCAACATCACAAAGTAGTCATTGAATGTATTGCTAAGTTCGGTACCAGATGCTTCCTTATTATTAATGGTTATGCTTTTTTTGTAATTGATTTAAGGCTTTGAAAATAAAGAGAGTAGTTATCAACATGTGTTGCATTATTTAAGCTGCCAATGCGCGTACTATTATGTGGGACGTCCATATTCGCCAATCACCGAGCCAATGTAAGCGTAATAATGACAAGGTTCACAAATATTATTGACTAAAGTAAACCTTAAATGAGGGCTGGTTTTACGACGAGTGACACGCTTCGTGCATGTCAGTCGCCGTAATTAATTTTGTTACTAAAAGCTATATTCAAGAGTGGTCTCAAATTGGCGAAGATGTCTTGCTCGAAAGTATATTAATTATTCAAAAATGTTGATTAAATTTTGAATTAATGCCTCCATCGGCCAAGTCGCATTTGCAGTCTAACGGGACCAATTATTAAAGCCTGACCCAATTTCGACAGTTTGCAGAAAAGAAATAACAACCTTCAAGATAATTTTCGTTTAAAAGTTTGCCTTCCTTGCCTGATTCGAAACCGCATGCAGAAAGGCGCGCCTGATTATGGTGCGCAGAAGCGTGGCGCAGTTGTGTCGGGCCTCCTCGTAACTATCTCGACGGCATGCCTTTGGCGGATGCGCCGGCGTCAAAATTAACTTATAGTGACTGAGGGACAGAGGTAACTACGAGGGGCGTTCATAAAGTTCGTATTATTGTCACGAAGGAATAGAGATTCAGCAATCAAACTCGAGTAGGAGTTGAGACTTTCTCTACATATTCGCCACCAGAAGTTACCCACTTTTTCTAGCGATGCACCACGTGCCGGAGGCCATTGTTATAGAACTCCTGGTTTTGAGGGTTCAGGAATCGCTCCACTTCAGCAATCACTTGGTCGCCGTCCTTGAAATGCTTTTCTCTTATTTGGCCACACTGGAAGCGTCTGTGCCATTTAACCAAAGTGTCATAAACTGGGGTGTTGTCCCACGAACAACGCTCTCAAATTGGAATGAATATCCTTGGTATTTCTTCCCTTCAAATGAAAAAAAAAAAACGGATCACTCGATGTGCTTGGCACCGACGGGCGGTGCCATTTTTGTTTCGACTTCCTATCGGCGTTCGAAGCTACTATAGCATGCGATGTTTATACTGTGCAAAACTAGAGAGACGCGCGCTCATGTTGATGCCTGTTTTGTTTCCTTTTAAATTTTTTGTGCCGATAATACGAACTTTATGAACGCCCCTCGTACGTCACTTTCCTATGGATTATAACCAGCTTGCGGTCTTGAATCGAGCGAAGGCAAAATTTTAACCATGATTATCTCAAAGATCCTTCTCTTTTCACGAATTGCCTTAATTGAATTAGGCAGTAACCACTACCAGTGGAGCGGCTTGATTAATTGGCTTTCTAATAATTACTGCATTAGCGTTTACTTTTTACTAAGAGATTCATCCCCAGAGCCGTTCAAGATACTCCCAGAGGTATGACATTACCGAAAAAAGATCATCATGCTGGGAATATTATTTACTGCTTAGGTGGTCACCGAGAAAATCCGTACTTTCAAAACGACCAGTATGAAAGGCGGATACACAGATGTCAGAAGTAGTGATCGGGTTATTGTGCTGTTGGGTTGATGTTTGTATGTGCCGTGTATGTGTATGCGCTCAATGTATATGTTCAGCCGATGCTTGTGGTATGCGTAATATATTACATGTGTGTATAATAAAGGCGCCAAAAGGGCCTGAAGTGTAATGTTGGCGTGAGCAAATAAAAATAATTTTTTTAGCATATAAATTGGCGGTATCTAGCACCGGCGCTCCAAGTACTCTGTAGATATACGTGAAATATCTGGCGGGTGCTCAGACGACACTGCCAGTACTCGATTGACATACGCGATGCCCGGCATATTCTCAGCCGTCTCTCTAAGTACTCTGTGGGTACACGGGTGATACCTGGCGGGTACTCGGATGACACTGACAGTTCTCGATTGACACGCGATGTCCGGCGGATGCTGAGCCGACGCTGATATACGCCCTATAGATACACGCCATGTCCGCCGGGTACTCAGCCGACGCTGGCAGTACTCCAGTGATATTGTGCTGGTAATGCCGCGCTTTTGAAACGATATTTTCTAGACATCGTGTGGATGGGAAGAACCGTATGTTCGGAGTATTTGCCAACAATATTGTGCCTAATGTTCTTGCGCTGCTTGGGGTGCTGGGATGGAATCCGCAATGGTTGGTTCAAACGCTTTTACATACTTTCCGGCTGCCTAAAACAAGATACACCAAATTCCACACAAACTAACTTTATTTCGCTCGTCGTAACAGCGTATTTTTGAAATTTCTCATTTTGTTTTAATTCACGGAACTTTCCTTCGTCTCGAGTTTTAAAAAGAATCATAAAAAACATTTCTTAAATTTGTTTCAGAAAGTTGTTTACTGATTCAAGGCTTTCGAGAATTGTTGCTCCATTAATTTTTTTTCTTTATGGAAACGCTGAGCAGAAGGCACTTTCCAGCTCGCTTAAGAAATGATAATACTACTCGGTAACATCGGCAGACCGTAGCACGTGACTCTAATCTATAATGATAGTTTTTTTTTAAATGTCTTTAGTGCTTTAGAATTGATGTCTTGTAATATAATGGGTGATTTATGGTTGGTTTAAGTGTAATATTTTGATTAACAAACATGAATATGGGAATGTGATTACTCAGTGTGCACAACTGAGAACACCCGCAGTGACGTTGCTCTCGTCCCGGTTCGTCACTCGTGTCGGGGGTATAATCACATTGCAAACACTGTTAGACGTCAGCAAAACAATCAATTCACTTTTGAGTCGAGAACCTTTTAACGTGTTTATATTGAAATCGCCCCTGACTTTTTTGTTCATTGACAAAAGAAAACAAATTTAATAAGAAATTCATTAATGTCGCAACGTTTTCAGTAGGCGGACAATACTAAACTGAGTAGATATCACAATTTCTTTTTACAAAAAGTGCCTCGTAATCCTGTGTCACAATAGAATCATCACTAAGAAACTCAAAGCCAGAAACACTAGTCGGCAGTGACACACCGCCACCACGGCTCTAACCCAGATTTGAAACAAATTGACTTTAACATCATCATATTCTCCTTACAACAAACATCATAATCTCCTTACTACATTTAGGTCAACATGACCAGATCAAAACTGATATTTATTGACTCAAAAAGCAACATGAGGTCCTCGCCTTTAAATCTGGCGGACTGCACATTTAAGAAAAATAAGCTGATGATTTTTTTTTATTTTAGATATCTCTTTTGAGATTTTTACTGTCACCATTTCAAAAGTTCTAGCCATAATGGGCGAAAAAAGTCGAACAGTAAAGCTTTAATAGAGGTAGGTTTCAGCTAGCAGATCTTATCAAGATCTATTCCATCGGAAATTGTAACAAGGGGGATATCGTCCGCCTTACCCGCTAGTATCTTAGAATTTCGCACCCAAACGTGTCGCTATTGCTGCTCGCGCTACCTCGACGATGCCATTTCAACAAGACTTTTTATAGGGTAGGGTATAAACGCTCATTTACATAAACAGGCAAGTCATCCGGAAGGCCAAGGTCCCGGCATGCAATCCTTCTTTTCTTTGTCTTATTGAGAACAGTGCATCGTTTTTGCTGCCGTTGAAATCTGACAATAACGTTTCTTTTCGTCATCTCCCTACACGGAACACGGCGGCAAGCTTCGACGTCGGCCATGGCAATTCGCTCTCCGCTTAAATATCCCAGCGCAAATATGAGATCCGTGACGCTTTCCGAATCAGTTTTTGGAATCCCTTTCACCTCAAGGCTATGACGCTTCGAATATCGTTCACACTTTGTTCGTTTTCTTTTAATAATTTCGCCACCTGATCTCATTTTTCACTCAGTTCCTTGTTTGCTATCCGGAGGGCGGCGTTTTCAATTATAACAGACTTTATATTTTCCATCACTTCTTCAAAACACTATAATTGATAAAGTTCTTGCCGTCGTTTATTCCCTTCGGCTCTGCATGAATGTTGCGAAGTTCATTGCAGAAATCCCTTTCTAAGGTTTTTTTGCATTATCTTACATTCTTTTTAAATTGTTCTTTCAGTTCGTTCATTAATTTTGTCATTTCCTTCCAGATGACAAGACCCAAAGAAAGGTAAACACAAGCAAACAATACATTTGGAAACAAGCAAGGCAGCATCAACAGTTATTATAAGTCAATACAAAAATGTATTCACCCTCACCCACCCCATTGACCTCAGGTCATTTGCGTGTGTATGTGTGTGTGATAGGGGGAGTTGGAAGTCTTAGAAATTGTTTTGGATAATAACGTGCTTTTTTTATTTAAAGCAAAGCAAAACCCATATTCGAGGATTGGTGTTGTGTATCACATCGACCAATTTTGTTTTTACTGCCATATTGAAACAACTTTTCGTGCATCCGTTATCTGCAGGATGCACGGGCGAAACGTTTCTTATAAGAAGTCATGCTTTCGAGATGAGTTCAAATAAAGCGAGCATTTTCAGACATGTAGGGATAAAAAGGTAGTGTTGTGACGCGCCTTACTATTTTCTGATCATTTTCTTTACCTGCTCAATCCGTACGGGCGACTAATGATTCGGTTAATCAAAAAGGCATCAAAGACCGCTCAGCGTGTTCCAGTCTTCCAGTGTGATGCTAAATAAATGGTCTTCGACTACTGAACTTGTAAAATGACATACCACAGTTGTTGTTTTTTTTTAAAAAAGCGATGCTCACATGTACTCGCAGCAGTGGTCAGCCAGGGCCAACCTTACTCCACCATCGATGGGCGTGGGCTCGAACAGGATACCACTGTGACCGCTCTCTCCCACAATCAACTGGTGGATAAAATCAAGAAACATGCTGATGCATTTGTGTTCTGGGGTGTCTCTTTGTCAATAAAAGCATTACATTTTTTCACTCTCTCCTCACGATGCCATCGCACTCATAAATGGGTGGCGCAAGACACAGTAGGGTTTGCGGCGAAAGGCAAGTTACAGGAAACGTCAAATCTGAATGTGTTTTGTCTTTAGGCAAGTTGTTAGTGCGAGTTTGTTTGTTCAGGTAGCGGTCCCGGTGATAAAGAAAAATAATTCTAGAAGATACCCCTGCTTAGATTAGCGGTGATTACGTAGTAACTGCACGGCTAAACGAAGTCCAAAATACAAAGGGGATCGGGCAAGCCCCAGCGAAGGAGTAAAGATTAATTTCAATTATGTGTTGTTTTTTTGCGAACCAATGTCTAGGTTAGACGGCGCCTTCCCCGCAATAGGCCTCCATCAGACTGCAGTCACTTCTGCCGGAACGTGACTAGTGTACGGCTAAAAGGCAGGACAAGTCATTATATAACTGGAATGGCCAAACTGCGGCTCGCAAGCAGCATGCGGCTCTTCGCGGGTCCAAGTGCGGCTCACGGCTCTCTGGTAAACGTAACCTCCTTCCCCTCCTGTGTCCCCAAGCGAAAAGAGTTCTCGAATTTAAAAAAGTTCACATTCTTGGCAGCCTGCCTGGGGGAGAAGCACTGGCTCTAGGGCCCCTTCTCAGGAAAAAGGGGGGGGCGGTGCCCCTGCTTTCTTGCTGTAGAAGGGGAGCCCCCGGTTCAGGGCGGTTTGTTTAAGGGGAAGGCTGATATTAAGGGTTATGTCCTCTAGAGTCTTCCCAATATGGGAGGGGCCCCCACTTTGGGGCAACCTCTGGGTGGGAGCCGAGAGATAGCAAAATAATCACTGCGGCGGGGCTGCTTTGTTCATGGTTTCCGTAGACTGACCGTCGGACCCGCTGTGGTGCATGCTTATGATCTAGTAGCGGGGTCGGACAGGGGTCGGGCATTGAAGGGCTCTTCCTCGCTGGTTTCCCCCAAACTATTCCTTGGCCAGTCGCGGTTTTTTTTTCACTTCCCAAAGTCGCTTTACTGTGGAATTTCCATTTGAGCCAAGGATTTAATTCATTTATACTGAATTGGCTTTAAATCAGTTGTGCTTTTATAGGCGGCACGAATTGATGATCATATATTTTTCATTATTTTAATTTCCTCGCCTTAGCAAAGTCTTGGCAGCTTCGTACTACACTACGTACATACAGCTGGACTGCTTTTCGACACATAGAGGTGTCCAGTGACCCCATTTCACATGTTCTAGAAATGACTTCGAACCGTATACACATAACGGGCGTCCGGCGCAGTGGCTCGCTTGCGAACCATACATTCATTTTTGCTTAGCGGTTGAAGAAACGTTCTGCTGCCTGGTGTTATTTGTTGTAGTCGACCAATATATTTGTATTCGCTGGAAAGGACTGTTCCCTCCTTATCATATCAGGTTAAAAGTAGCTCTCCCCCCCCCTTTTTTTTTGTTTCCCTGCGGCTCTATGAACTCTTCTACCTTTGTTGGCGGCTCTATCCCCATGTCACTCTGGCCACCCTGTTGTATAATAGTAGCGACATATCAAAATATAAAACAAAATGAAACATACTACACAGTTAACATTCAAAATAAAATAGCTTTAAGGTCGTCGCGGCCACAAACAGGGAAGCATGAAAGACACAAATATAGTGGCCACATGTGCCACTAAGACTACAAAACCATAAAATATATCTTAAAACACAAACTGATTGCAAATAAATTATGCAGGCGGATCCAGACCATATGAATCGGGCGCGTACACCTGTCACTAGCTCGAAGGCATAGATAGATAACATAACAGTTAAAGTTTTCGGTAAAAAGTTTTATGTTTTGCTATAGAAACGTACGGGAATGTGAACGCTCATGAATTAGGTACTATGTATGGTGCAGACAGCGATGTTAGAAGATAGAAACATAAGGAATAAGCATTAAACATAGATGCCAACACTACCTGGTAAATAGCACACTTTAACAAATACTTCGTTGCCAAATTATTTATTTCGATGATTGTATACGCCTAAGAGTCTGAGCGGAATTGCAATTAATGTTGCAATCATGAATAGCACCTGAGCGCTCGTGGGACGGGTTTCTCGTGTATACCTTTTTCTAAGTATACAAGTATATATATATAATATATTGAAAAAGGCTTGTGCCTCATTCTTTCTATCTGATCTTTGGATCCACTGATTGGATCCTGGACGTGTATATCCCCGTTCAACGACTTTTTCAAAATAAAACCGTCATTTGTAAAGCACGCAACGGTCGTTTACTTGCTTGTATTAGTGCCTGTATACGTGATGATGCACCGGTATTTTCACTTTGCACGGGCTCAATAGACCAACAAAGAAGGTCTCGCTCGAATTTGCGCCCAACCAACCTAAACTAATCAAAACCCTTTCAACAAAATGTTTACGCCACCACGGTGATATAGAGCCCCAGCACGAGCTGGACGCGACCGTTGTGACAGAATCCGGTTGGAAATTATCAGACAATACTGCGGCACCCGCTGCCGGTAGTAGTGCCGCGTGTGCGTGGCTTTCACCATTACGATGTTTTAACAGCTTCTACACCGAAGGAAGTTCAACAAACTCAACGCGTGTTTAAGGTTCTGGCCCCTTACAGCGGCCGTGCAACAACTTTTTGACTGGTATAATTGCACCGAACCTGAGCGCACAGAACGTAGTAATTTAGTGACTTTTATTTTCTCGAATTTCGCTTTATTTTAAAAGTTATATGCAAATTAAAATTACAAAAACAGGCAAAAAATAACCTCCTTCATGAAGTCCTTGGTCCTGGCTCGGGTGGCCGTGAACTAGAGGAGGCGTAGTGAGCTCAGAGAGCGGTCACGGCTGCCGCACTCCGTGTCGACGGCTTGAGAGGGCGCCACTAAAGCATGTTCTGGATAGGCTGGATGAAGCGGGCGGCAAGGGCGACTCGCATTGCATTTGCTGCCCGACTTAACTTTAATTCGGCATGACACTTCATTTCTCTCAAACGACAGCAAACACAGGGTAAAGATCAGTTCAGAACGGGAGCCACTTCGCCCTGCCAAACTGCCAAACAGCCAAACCGCAAGCCAAACCTGCTCGGCGAAGGCCTTGGGAACGCTCGGAACCGGCCGGATCCTCGAGCCCATACGACCGCAGCGCCGCCGCCTACATCCGCGACCTTTCTGCGTCGGAGCCTGATACCACTCCCCTTTCTAGAATGCGCCGCCTTTTCCACCGCCTAGTGGCGGGTATATATGTGGACGGGTCATTTCTTGTTTCCGTACTTTATAAAGTAAACTGCTTTTTTTTCTGATCTACTGGGTGATTCAAGGAGTGGCCAGGTTGTTTAAATCGACCACCAAATTCGGTTTCTTAATCTATCGCGTTCCGATTTTGTACAGCGTTGGCCACAGTTGGTGCATTTTTTTATAAAATTCGCAAAGAGCAAGCTTACTTGAGGAAAAAGTAAAAAAAAAAAGGCTTAACTTATGGAAACGCAGCGAAACCACCGGTCTTCAAACTATAGGGCGCCCTATGGTTTGAAGGCCGGTGGCTTCGCTGCGTTTTCATAGGAGATTAAGCCTTTTCTTCTTTACTTTTTCCTCAGGTAAGCTCGCTCTTTGCGAATTTTATCGAAAAAAATGCACCACCTGTGACCAACGCTGTACAAAATCGGAACGCGATAGGTTAAGAAACCAAGTTTTGCGGTCGATCTAAACAGCTTGGCCGCCCTTTGAATAAAAAAAAGCTGGGCTGTGGGGATATTTATACAGCGTGTAGTTGGTCAGCCATTTAAAGTTACGACGAGTCACTCGCTGTAGATGAGCAATTTAGCCAGTGCGGTACAACCGTTAGCCTGGGGTCTTTACCGTGCACCACGCAGTAGTCATACACGACCGCACGCCGGTACCATGCTCATCCAGATCCGAAACGGGCAGGGGTGGAGGCTCGAACCCAGGATCCCTGGGTTCTGCAGCGCGAGCTTTCGCTGCACGCGCGTCGAGCTGGGTGTGCGCTTTAGCCCACTCAGCCACCGATTCTTTTTTTGTAACAAATTTATTGATTGTTTGGAAGATTTTTTGAACCAATACAGACAGCCGACATGTCGGCTGTTTTCCTTTTAGACAATGAGCAGCCTGCCCGTTACATCATTATACGCTAACACTTCACATGCACCATTTCTGGAGTCGTCTTTCGATAAAGTCCCACTGCTCCTTGTCCTCTGGAAATCTTTTCGCCGCAACACTGAGAGTCCACCTCAAATTGGCCGCAAAATACCACCACGTTCGCTTGGCTTGAATGTCGCACTCGAGATACGCAGTTCGGGATCGCCAAATCGCGTGCAGTCCGAGCACCAACGTTTGGCAGAACGTCGTC
The DNA here is from genome assembly GCA_037355805.1 of Ixodes ricinus. NCBI lineage: Eukaryota > Metazoa > Arthropoda > Arachnida > Ixodida > Ixodidae > Ixodes > Ixodes ricinus. The sequence continues at coordinate 9,753 of JAZHYW010024249.1, forward strand.
AATCTTCGAAGGTCATTTCCTCAAGTGCTGAAGCACCCCCCTCTGTCAACCGTGGTTGGCCTTGAGGTTCGGCGCCTTTCTTCCAACGCTTGCGGGTCACAAGAGTAAATCGTTGATCAGCCGCAGTCATACTCTCTGCAGTTTTTTCCGTTGATTGCTCCCCCTTCCTTTTGACTGGCGCTTCCGCTCCGGTGACTTCTTGATCCGGGTTACCATCTGCCTCGCTGGCCTTTCTGTTCTCCTGCCCCTTCCTTCCGACCAGCTCCGCCTTGACTTGTCCTTCTTGCGAGTTCTCTCCTTCTTCGGCGACAGCGTCTCTGTCACCATGACTTCTGCGACGCTGCTTGCTGGTGGTGCTAAATTCGCTGCTCCGACGACGTCAGATGACAATTCAGACGCCTTCCCCGTCGAAGTCCCGGCAATGGTCTCCTCCATTTCATCTTGGTCCATCAAGTTATCGACGTCCTGTGGTTCGGTTGGAGGCCTCTTTTTTGCCGCGTACGTCTGGATGCAGTTGTCCTCCTCATGTCCATAAGTGCGGCACGTTCTACACCACGGGGTGCGACACTGCTTGCGCATGTGTTCTACCTTCTTGCACCGTAAGCACTGAGGTGGGCGGCCTGGAATGGACACCAGCGCTGGCATTCCGAGGATGTTGATTTGATGCGGGATAGCGTCCACTGTGATACCTTCCTTGAGTACCATTGTGACTGTTCGCGTTGTTGTCTCCACTTCTCGCGCACGATTGATTTCACTTTCCCGTGCGACTCGAATGTCTTTTGCACAGCTTCGTCGGGAACGCAGACGGGAACCCAGTGAACTTTGAATGATTTCTCACTCACATTCGGATCGATGACCAGGCAGGTCTTGCCCTCGACATTGAGCACTGCCGCATGTAGCAGGTTCTCCTTCGCTGCCGCGTTGTGCAGGGTGAGCACCCAAACGTGGTTGTACTGGAAGGCACCGAAGCCGGCCACGTCATTCATGTCAACGACGCCCTTCAGAACGTCGCGAAAGTCGTCGATGCGATACGGTCTTGCTGATGGGTCACCGTGTAGAAAGACTGAATTAAAAGAATATCGACCTGTTGGCAGCGTAGGCAGGATAATACGGTAGTCCTGGGGAGCCAAAGTTTCCGAAATACCTGTTGATACCCGGCTAGGGTTAGCCGTAGAACGCGCTCCCCTGGAGCTCATGATTCCCTGACCGTTCGCCTCGGCGTTGGAAAAAGAATCCCACTCGGCCTCCGATCCCCACTGCTTGAACCACCCAGTAGAATACTGAACAAAAACTACTTTTATAAAAAATTGAAACGGTTCGCGCCACTTATATGTTGTATTTCGACGAAAAGAAAAGCTTTTTAGCGGCTCTGACCAGTAGTAAGGCCAGGACCAAAAACGTCACGATGTCGTCACATATCGCGCGCTTTCGGTACCGCGGGTCGCCCCCGTAGGTGGAAAAGGTTTCCACGTCGTCCGGTTAAAATATGACGCACTGACATTTTGTTACTCTCTCCGTGCCCGCTGGCTCGCCCAAACCCCAAGGGACGTGGAAACCCCAAAAAGGGTAGACGCTTAAATATGATTGCGGGGCCCCTTTAAAGTGTAGATTCCATTCAGTCAAAATGCCTCCTTTAATTGACGAACTACACCCGGCGGGGCGTTCCGCCTAGAGCGCGGGGCAATAGCAACTAAAGTGACGGCACGCTTGCGGTACTTACGCCACGGGTTAATAGTTGGGTCTACTGACAAGGCTTGACTCGCGAGATTTAAATAAAAATAATCAATATCACGCACAGGGCGAATGTCGCCGGGTAAGCTTGCTTCGTTCGAAGCATATCAGCTCTACGGAGTTGAGCCTTCAAGCTGAATAGCAAGTGTCTTTTTTGAGGTAGCACTCGTTACCTGCACGGTCTTGTCGAACCAGCGGTTGGCTTCATTCTCGCCTTGGGTTCCACCAAGGAGGACTTGACGGACGCCGGTCAGTTCATCCGACTCTTCCTCAACGCTGGGTCTCTTGTCCAGACACAAGACAAACGCAGCCTCTTTGATCGCTTCCAATGACTCAGCGTTCTTGGGGCCTGAATAAAACATGCCTTAGCACTAAAGACTGTCAAAAGCTCATGACAGTCATGACGAGTGGTAAGGATCAAAATGGGTAGGCTGTAACAAGTGTGTGCACCTCGGATGTTACAGCGCTTAATGCATCGTATGAACCACATTTAAATAAATCAGTTACCTTTCAATAAGGGTTGTCTGTACGGGGAATGATTGCACGCGGGTTATCTTCCATGTGAACTGAGCAAAAGGTCAGGTTTGTGGGACCATTTTTTCTCAAGCTTTGATTGCTCCGAGCATATTCAACCACGTCCTTGCCCATCCCTCCTCCGCGACTGTTCCCACCGAAGATGAGACAGCTTTACGTTTTCCAAAGGAAGGCCCGTCCACATATCAAAGTTAGCTTACATCGCGTTAAGATACGGGAGCTTACATCTCCTTACGTCGAGAGTCGTATGGACATTCCTGCTTCATATAAAACGCGGCAATCGATTGCGGAGTAGTTTCGCACTCGAGATACGGAGCACGGATGCCCGGCGTCTCCTAAGCCAAATAAGAAGACATAAGCAAATGCTGCTGTGTTAATGGGTCTTAACTCAATACCTAGATGGCCTGCACTTGCAGCCTCTCGATTCTTCAAATATTGGGAGAGCAGGAAAACTCTCGCGAGCCATTCTTCACAAAAGGAGCGAATCGCAATTTTCATCAACCGTGCATCATGTAACTGTCAGATCACCGATTCCTGCGATCTGAGCCTCGTCCGAAACGTGAGGACAGAAATGGCCGAGCGAATATTCACTCCCAGATTTTAGAGCGAACCTCTTAGGCGCCCGTTTCCGGCTTGAGCGGCGTCGCCGTCGGCGTCGGCGTAACCGCGCGTTGCATTATGGGACGTTTCCCATAATAACGTCACACGTGACGTCACGTGTGACGTCATTATGGGAAACGTCTTGAGTGTTGTCGTGAGTGACCCTCATGGTGTCGACGTCATTATGGGAAACGTCCCGGTTAACGTCACGAGTGACGTCGCCCATGACGTCACCACGCTTTGCATTATGGGTAAATTCCCCCGCTAAATGTAGCGCAAAAATTCCCCGCTAAACGTAGCGGAAAAAATTCCCCGCTAAATTTAGCGGAAAAGTTTTGCCGGTAAGTTTAACGGAAAAAAAATCACCGCTAAATTTAGCGGGAATATTTTCCCGCCAAATTTAACAGAAAAATCAACTGTTAATTTTAACGGAAAAAAATTATCCTCTAAATTTGGCTGAAAATTTTTCACGCTAAATTTAGCGATAGAAGTTCCCCGCTAATTTCAGCGAAAACATTTCCGCACTAATTTTAGCAGAAAAACGTTCCCGCTAAATTTAGCGGAAAAAGTTCCCCGCTAAACTTAGCAGAAAAAATCCTTGCTAAATTTAGCGGAAAAGATTTTCCTGCTAAATTTAGCAAAAAAACTTCCCGCTGAATTTAGCGGAAAAAAAATCACGACTAAATTTAGCGGGGAATGTTTACCGCTAAATTTAGGTGGAAATTTATCGAAACTTTTCCGCTAAATGGGAGGGGAGCAGGAGAGGAGGAGCGGAGGGTACGAATAAGGAGGAGGGGCATTCCCTCCTCTCCATACCTTCCCCTCCTCCTCCTTAAGAGCTGCGCTCTAATTCGGCGTTCCAGATTATTTAAACGTCTTTCATTTTTTGAAGGGTGATTGATTTGAAAAGCGTTTATTCTGGCAAAAGTGCAACGTTCTTTTTTCTTCTTTTTTTTAGGGGGGGGGGGCAGATCAAAACAAAGATGGCGCATTATTGTGCTTTCTATTTTGGTTAGTTTGCATTATCCGAGATTCTTGGTTTCACACGCGAAAGAAGCTGCAGAAACAAAGGACTCAAACAGAAAAATATAAAGTTACGGTTACGGTTAAGGTCACCATTTCCAGTGTATATTGATTTCGTTTCGGTTTTTTACAGTTTTAATTTTTAAGGTTTCAGTTACCGGATTAGACGTTCCTAAAGACCTGTCTTTTTCGGTTTCTCCAATAATTTGTTTCATTGAAATGTTAGACAGCCGTTTTATAATAAACGGTTTAAAGTTGTCCCAGATACTACTAAATGATCAAACCCTGCACACGTTTCTAGCTCCAACGCTTGTTCACTGCGTCTATTTGCATTTTAGTGTTTGATACCCAAGCGTACATGTTACCCTCGATACTCAGGGATCATCGCATTCTATAAAATTAAAATAAACATCGCGTCTACTTTTTCGGCATAACTACATATATGCGGCACCCAAGCGACACCCGCAGCAGCCGAGGAGCACCACAAGACAGCGCTACAACCTGCGGAAGCCCGCCGCGGAGAGCTCCCCGCGCCCGAAAGAAGATTGACGACAGTTCGGTGAGTCCAGTTCCTCTGCTCCAAACTACAGTACCACTTTTCTTAAAGTACGAAAGCTCTCAGACAAACGCATTAGGCACGAACTTCATAAATCAACCTTGCTAGTGTACCTTAACGCAGGCATCACACCGAAGGGCATGTCACTTTCCCTTCCTCCCGCCTGCACAAACCTCGACCAACATGACCGATCGGAATGGCAACAGGTTCTCCTTGAGGCTTCCCTTAAACTGGTCCAAATAGCGATTCATCATAGTGACAAACAAGTAAAACAGTTAACTACCGCGACCGCTGCACTTCTCCGTTCAAATGGCCCCTTATCGACATCCGAAATTAGCGCCCTATCTGAATTCGATAAAAAGAAACGCCATGAGCTCGAAACAATCAAGCTACGTAAGCTACAGCGCGATAAGGTTCCTAACCCTGTTTTACCTCAGCTTACGACATCATTTAACTATAGCGAACATACTCAACCGGCCGTTAGCATAACAGACGATAGGTCAAGCACTAGTGCCCCTTGTGGCACTACAATTGTTAATCTATCTGGAGTGACTATATCAACAGAAGAGGAAAAACTCCTTTCGAGAGGATTGAACTTCTGTCCCGCCACAGGTTTTGTTGACGAATTTCAATTACTACGCAACCTTGACAACTTTGCGCGAAATTTAAGATTGCGGGAATACTTCTTGGACAGAACTTCTAGCTCCAACACCTCTCAGCAACGTCCAACGAGCGACTGGACGCCGAAGGCTAACCGTAACGATTGTCTTAACTTGTACATAGCCGCTGTGCAAAAAGACATTATGCGGGAATATCGCAGGCAGGCGGGAAAACGGGATAACCTCACTAAATCCGAAAGGGCTAGCTTAAGAAGCCTGAGCAATAGGACAGACATAACGATAAAACCTGCCGATAAAGGAGGAGCAATTGTGATTCTTAGCACTTCTGAATACATCCGAGAAGGAAACCGCCAACTAAATGACTCAAAGTTTTATGAACCTCTCGCAGCTGACCCCACGGTGCACCACACTAAGATTGTGACCTCGGTCCTTAAGGATCTCCTAGACGAGGGCAGAATAACCGCTAACGAACATAAATTGATGAAACCGGTACAGCCTTCCCGGGCCGCTTCTACATGCTCCCTAAGATTCACAAACCTGGTAACCCAGGGCGCCCAATCATATCCGGAATAGGTACAGTAACCGAACCCATATCAGGATATGTAGACAGTTTAATTAAACATATACCTACAAGTCTCGATTCGTACATTAAAGACACAACTCACTTCTTAAGGGAAATATCAAATTTATGCATTCCAAAAAATGCATATCTGGTTACACTCGATGTGTCATCGCTGTATACGAATATCCCACATGATGATGGGATAAGATCGTTAATTGACATGTACGTACTCCACAAACAACCGGACACCCCAGATGGACACGTCGTCGCTACTCTAGCGAGGCTTGTCTTAGAACTCAACACGTTCGAATTTAACAATAAATACTTTAGGCAGGTTAGCGGAACCGCGATGGGCACCAAAATGGCCCCGAACTATGCCAACGTATTCATGGGAAAATTAGAGTCTCAGTTCCTTTCTGAATGTCCCGTAAAGCCGCTAATATACAAAAGGTTTATAGATGATATATTTATTGTCTGGTCGCACACTGAGGAGGAGCTGGTGGACTTCATAGATCGATACAACGCTGCTCATCCGAGCATCCGCTTTACACATTCGTACTCTCAAACCGAAATAAACTTCTTAGACGTCAATGTTAAAATAGAGGAAGGTAAACTCGCCACGAGCCTATACCGTAAGCCAACAGACCGACAGCAATACCTGCATTATCAAAGCGACCACCCACACCATTGCAAGAACAGCATTCCCTATAGCCAAGCTCATCGTTTCAAACGAATTTGTTCCAAAGAGACAGATTTTGATGCGAGCAGCCAAAATTTAAAGTCAGTGCTAGAGAAACAAAAGTATCCACCCCGTATAATCGACGATGCAATCAGAAAAGCCAAGCAGCTGAACCGAGCAGACCTTATCAGCCCGCGCCCCACGCAAAGCGACGCACAACGCACAAATCTCTATCTAACTTATAGCATGAATCATCCTAATGTAAATAATATCTTAAGACGACATTATAACATTCTCGAACAAAGCGAGCGCCTTAAACGCGCGTTCCCATCCGCCCCTGGGGTAGTCCACAGACGATCGCGTAACCTCAAAGACACGCTAGTAAACTCTCGGATAAATTCATTGCCGCCACCTAACGAATGTATGCCTTGCATGCACCCAGGATGTCTCATCTGTAAACAGATGCAGCACACAAACACGGCCAGCAGCACGCACTCGCAGTTCTCGATCAAAATTAAAGGGCACTTAACATGTGCCTCGTCGAATGTCGTGTACTTATTCGAGTGTACCGTATGCAAAATGCAATACATAGGGCAGACTAGAACGGCATTTAGACTGCGCTTTAATAATCACAAATCTCACGCCATAAATCTTCCGACACTGCCTCTATCAAAACATCTCGCTCTCTCAAAACACTCATTTGATAAATTGTCAGTGACGCTCCTAGAATCTGGATTTAAATCAAATCGCGAACGTGAACAGCGTGAATCCTACCTAATTTACCGATTCAATACAATTAAACAAGGAATAAATGAAAGCCCCGGTACTCTGGCATCGATTAAAATGCTATCCGACGAATAGCAACAGCGATCAGGAGACATTTTTTCAGGTCCCAGACCTTATTGTTAGCAGTGGTACTGTGTTTGTGGCCGGAACTGGACCATCAACTTTTCTCTTTTATTTCCAGGTTTTGATATTCTTTTTATTTCTAGGTTTAACATTGTTCCCTTCCAGGTTTGAATCATGCATGCTCCATGAAACAACACAAATGACCTTGGCGGTTTTTTTTTTTTTTTTTTGAGACAGCATTTTAGTTTGCGCGTGTACCTTTCGTTTATTGTACGTTATCGTCCAGGTCACCCCTGCCCGCCCGGACACAAAGCCACCCTGCGCCCTCTCTCAAGAAGCTACAACCGTCATCCCGCCGTCCTTGAAACTTGGCCCCGACCGTCAAGCTACTTTACCCGGATACGAACTGCACTACGCTTCCCTCTCACGAAAGCTCTAACCGTCACCCCGCCGAAATTTGGACCCGACCGTAGCATTGTATAAACGTTTGCCCATCTGGAACTCTTCCTACGCTCCTTTGGAAACTCCAACCGTCATCCCGCCGCTTTTGAAACTTGGACTCGACCG
>JAZHYW010024250.1:0-14736 GCA_037355805.1 Ixodes ricinus
CGTAGGCTGGCTGTGTGTCGCTACAACGTCATCGGCATCCGCATCGTCATCGTCATCATCATTGATGACGTCATCAGTGACGTAACGTGACCCCCCTGAGGCCATGTGACCCCTTCCCCCTTCCCCCGAGGTCACTTCTCCCCCCCCGTACCCTCCCCTCCTCCTCCTCAAGAGCTGCGCTCTAATTCGGCGTTACAGGGAGTTGTAAACGGCTTTCACTTTTTTTAAATCTCCTTATCTGCCCTGACAGAAGCCCCCCAAAATAGGAGAGCGCGAAAGGCAAAAGAAATGCCAGAAAGTTAGCTTTCAAAGTGCTTCCTCTCCTGTTACGGATTCTGAAGCCTCTTAATGTGGCGCGAAGCATGAATTTTATCGAGGGGCATTAATTGATGCATGTTGTCAGAACGCTTACGCTCATATCGTTCTTCATTGATCGCGGATATGCTTTCCCCATACGCGACCGGACGCCATCCCGCCAGAACGGGGAGTTATGCGGCCGGGCGGCATAATACTGGTCCTCACGGTAAGTTGGGTCATTAGCTAAAATATGTTAATTAACCTTAAATCGGTGAATTAGTGAAAATGAACGTAGGGTTTGGAGTAAAAACTTGCTGAGCGTCATTAAAAACAACAAAATTTATTAATTAAAAAAAAAGAAAAAAAAAACTTGGAGCAGGTGAGGAGGACAGTGGAACGTTAAAGGTGGGTGCAACGATTTCTGGACTTCGGTCAAAGATTTGTGGAAGTTGCCCTCTGACACTTCTGAAGTAAAGAACAGAAAACCGATTTCGCCAGCGTGTCCTAGTTGCTGCGTAAAAAAAAAGATAAATATTGACATTTCGGGCACCCCTCAACTCACTCCCAGCCTTCAGGGTCACACCTGGTCGCACTCCCAGTGACGTCATTCGGAGTGCCGTGTAGGTTCCCGTGTGCTATCTCGGAGGACGCTTCCTCTCCTCTCTCCGCTGACATTAGCGGGCGTTATGCTGCAGCTTAGAGCCAAGCGAGGTCACGTAATCTTTTCGCCGTAGCTCCTTTGGCTGCCCTTTGGGGCTGCAGGTGGGGAAAAAGCTCGACTTTTGCTTTGCAATTATGCAGCGGAATCGTGAGATTTTTAATGAAGGAGGTGTTTTCTCTATCCTCCGGGACACGATAAACAATGTAAAAATGACAAGATGCAAATTCTTTTAATCATAAAATCGTTGCACCACCCCTTTAAAGTTACCACTCGTGCAGCACGAGCGAGGCTACCTGTGCGATAAGACGCCCGTGCCGTTTCTCCGTTTCTTATCATCCACGTTTCCTTACCGCCGGACTCGTAGAACCTGCGGCATGCTTTAGTGGTTTGGGATGTCGCTCGGCAAGTTTCCAATTCGAACTATATGTTTACTTTCACTAACTGAAGATGAATGACCAAATGTCAGTTCCTTATTGTACTTATTGTGACGATTAGCCCCCTCCCCCATTATGATGTCCCCCTAGCCGTACAGCCCACTTGCACAGACCGCATTATGGTGTAGCTTTCACGGTTTTAAGAGCGCAGCTCTTAGGCGCCCGGTTCCGAATTGAGCGGCGTCGCAGTCACCGTCGCTGTCGGCGTCGGCGTAACCAGGCTAAATTTAGCGGGAAAATTGACGTCACGTGACCTCAACACTAATTCAAATTCCCCGCTAAATTTAACGGGGAAGATGACGTCACACGACGATGTGACGGTATACCTATGAACAAATTCAGTTTCTCCGCTAGATTTAGCTGGAAAATTGACGTCACGTGACCTCAACATCAATTCCGCTTTCCGGCTGGGTTTAGCGGGAAAATTGACGTAGCGTGACCTCAATAGCAGGGAGTTTTCGTAGGCCGCGTTTTCCCCTCCGCTAAGCACTCCGCAACGAAGAAGCCGCTAATGCGCCTGCGCGCCCATGGCCTTGACTGTAGAGTTCCGGGTATTGTAGCGGGTTGCGGAGGGCTTAGCGGAGGGAAACGCAGTCCATGAAAACTCCCTAGTATCCAATTCCCCGCTAAATTTAGCGGGAAAATTGATGTCATATGACCCTAACACTAGTTTCCCCGCTAAATTTTAGGGGAAAAGGACGTCATATGACTTGGTGTCACGTCACCTATTGTAGTGTCGCGAAGCGACTACCCTTTGGCGAGTTGTAGTTGTGGCGCCTTCCGTGAGATGGCACCACCACCTCGTCTCTGTACAGCATTGCACGGGACTATAGTCGGTTACAAGTCAAGAAGGTAGGAGAAGCTCCTCCCACAAGCGTGATGCGCCCGTTTCAAAACCCTCCGCAGTCAAAAGAAGAGTTCACTGGAAACGCTCCTTGTTCCACTTCAATGGATAGATAATGGCCACAGAGTGGTGCCAACTTGTCTTCGACCCCCACTTTTTAAGAAAGCGACCTTTGTATTCATTGAAGGGGAAGCGAGCCCTGAAAGCAGCCTTTGTATCCATCGGAAGGGGAAGCTAATCCCCGAAAGTCGTATTTGTTTCCATTCGGAGGGAGAGTACTCTAATCTCCCTCTCGTGGCTTCCACAATGCTAAGTCAAAGTCGAAAGATAAAGCAAATATGTACAGAAAGGCAAGACCCTCCTAGCGCGTTGGCCGCGACGTCACGGAAACGGAGGGACGCTATTGGATGCGGAGGTGGTGGAGGGATATATGATTCCCTTGAGGGGCATTTTCCGCTACCTTCTTAACCTGTAACCTACTATAGTAAAGTTCATTTTGTTTCTGGTCGGCACGCCGTCTGGTCCTTGTCTGGGTTTCTCCCCTTCCGCGGCCGTCCGGCCCGGAACACAACAACTGGCGACGAGGATGAACGTCACGGGAATTGCGCCTCCGCCACCGTTCCTCGCCACGCCCGGCACGCCAGCTGTGCCATGGTTCCGCTGGTTACGACTTTTCGAGAGCTTTCTGCTTGCCTCCGGCGCCAACGAGCTGCCGCCGGCCCGTCGGCAAGCCCTGCTCCTGCACTGCCTGGGACCCGTACGACTCCGCCGTCCCAGCCCTAACACGTCACTTCGCTGCCCGCTGCAACGTCCGGGTGGAACGACAACGGTTCCGCGAGCGTCGTCAACTCTCCGGTGAACCAGCAGCGGACTTTGTTCTGCGCTCCGCGAACTGTCAGCGTCCTGCAACTTCGCCGCTCAAGCCGACGAAAACATGTGCGACCAGTTCGTCGCCGGCGTCACGTGCCCGCGTTTGCGTGAGAGACTGCTCCTACACTCCTCAACAAAAGGATAGTCGTAGGGTACGACCTTTGGTGTAGTAAGAAGCCGTCACAGATATCGCTACCCCCATTTAGTTATACTAACGACCCCATGGGTAGTTACACGGCACGCAATCAACAGGTGCTCACGGCGAGCACCCTCAAAAGAAACATGGCGGCTGGCAAGCGACAGTGGAGCAATACGAGTAAGGCCTAGCGAGCTGGACTGCTTTTTGCTAAAATACGATTCTCAAGCGCGTACGCCCGTTCGCTGCCATCCGTGCGTGCTAAATCACTCCAGAAACGCGCCTCGAAGCACCGGCACCGCACCTATTACGGGTAGGGGCGACGGTGTGTGAGGGGCGAGGGGGGCATTCGAGGGGGTTTGTCTGCGACTGCTTTCGCGCGACCGGCTGCATTTACTTCGCGGCCAGAAAACATTCAAAGAAGGAATCGTATAGCGACAAATGAAATGATGTCTTTATTGAACAAAGCATCTGCTTGCTGTGCTTGCCGCAAGCGATCCGGCGTTTTCGGCTGTCAACGGCGAGGCGAAGCATTACCGATTCAAGCGGCGTAGGTTCCGATCGTTCAACGCTCCTGCTCACCTGCTAGCATTAGTTATCCACTTTCAAGTCCCTGGTAATCCTCACCGCGTCTGTGCACGCACTTGGCGTTGTTCACTGCTCGGAACACCCATTCAACTGGCTATGGGACTGATCCTACTGGGGCGAGAGGACGAGAACCGAACCCTCCGTAGGCTGCTCCGTGGAGCCATGAACGCCTCCATGTTTTCTACTCGAAGTAAGTAGACACATAAACGCGCGACTCCTTGAATCCCTATCGGACAGCGCTTAAACTAAACGAAAAAAAAAGAAACCAACAGTTTTTTTTAGCACCTCGCCAGATATTACGAATATTAAAAAGCGCGAAGGACAAGGACAAGAGAGACTACACAGGACAAGCGCTTACTCGCAACTGACGTTTTAATTCGGAAGATGAGGAAGATGAAGAACCATAACGTTAAATGTTACAAATATTTATAAGAAAGGAGTGATAAGATCTGTAAAGACTGAGAATTAGAAAAGTGAAAAAAGAAGGAAATTAGTATAAACAAAAGGAAATGGTGGGCATGATTAAAGTGACAGTAAAAAATGACAGTAAATATATTAAAAAAAGAAAGAGGAAGGTGAAGCAAATTAAGAATATCTAAGAGAAATGTTTCATGTACTCTAATTCTTTTGATGACAAAGTCACCGAAGGAGCACTGATGCAGGCGTCTCCTTTGGTCGCTATGACTTCAGCTTCAAGTATCTCTCGAGTTCGCTTATCTAGACACCTCCTCAGGATCCTTGTGTTGGACAGTAGCGGGGCGCATCCACAGTCCCTCACATGTAGAGCGAGATGCCCCGACGGAGAGGATTGTAGAGATAGCGCGTGTTCTCTCAGCCTTACGTTGATGCATCTTCCCGACTTTCCCACATATACCTTCCCACAGGTGAACGGGATCAGGTACACTACCCCGCTGCAACAGCTGACGTATTTGTTGCGGTGGCTAACGCTGCATTTGTCGGACTTTGTGTGCGGGGTGTTGACTTTGGGGCAGAGCTTTTTTAGCTTGTCGGGGCTGAAAACACAACCGGCACTTCTTGTATTTAGAGGCAATTCTCTTGAAGTTGTGAGAGATGCGGTGGATATAAGGGACAACCGCCGGTCGACTTCTTTCTCTACTTCTCTTGCTGGTCCTCTTTGGTTTTATCATGCATTCAACAACGTCAGACAGGATGGAGGTGGGGTAGCCTGACGCCTTGAGCTTTGATACTTGAGCGTCAAAGCGCTCCCTTGCTGAATGAATGCAAGACTTTGTCAGAGCAGCGCTCAAACAACTAGATACAATGTCCCTTTTGACTAGTTTTGAGTGTGCAGATTCATATTTGAGTATTCGTTTTTGGATCTAGGTGAATACATCCAACAGACGTGGTCATTTTGAAACGTGAGTCGCGTATCAAGAAATTGAAGGTGGTTGTTAATCGGAGTTTCGTGGGTGAAGTTCAATCCTTGAGCATGACCTAGAAATATGTTTTTGATGGTGTTGATGTCGTTTGCGTCAGGTATTTTTGTCATGAGCACAAGATAGTCGTCTACGTATCTGAATATGCGTGCTACTGGATAGGAGGTCAAACCCTGGAATATGCCTCTGTCACACTTTGACAGAAAAATGTCACACAAAATGGGAGCTACGCATGACCCGATGCAGATTCCTTTTTCTGTATGTGAGTTTCTCCTGAAAACGTGACAAACGTGACGTGACGTTCTTGTTTTAATATTTACTGTCATTTTTTACTGTCACTTTAATCAGTCTCACTCATTTCCTTTTGTTTATACTAATTTCCTTCTTTTTCACTTTTCTAATTCTCAGTCTTTACAGATCTTATCACTCCTTTTCTTATAAATATTTGTAACATTTAACGTTATGGTTCTTCATCTTCCTCATCTTCCGAATTAAAACGTCAGTTATGAGTAAGCGCTTGTCCTGTGTGGTTCTCTCTTGTCCTTGTCCTTCGCGCTTTTTAATTTTCGTAATGTTTAACCAACTAGGCCAACAAATCATTTTGCTCGCCAGATATCCACGAATGTACACAAACCACACTACGCTTCACACATTCGCGACATACAGACTACCATAGCATTTTATACATTGACGCGTTCACAAACAGCACAGGATACTAACACTGAGATATGGACACTTCTGCATTTCTATACACACTACTAGTCGACACCACCAGCTTATATACTGCTGTATTTTCTGTGACCGATTAGGATGGTGACCACTGTCATATTTTGCATAAATACGAAAAGACTGTGCAAGATTTAATCCGTATATAATGTTTTCCTCTACTGCCTTCAGGAAAGGGCTCGTATCTCTAATGTAATCAATTGCAAAAGTGAACTGCAGGTTATCAATAAATTTGAATAGTCGCTACACGTCACGTTTTTTGATCAGTTTCGTTTTCTCGCTAGCCTACACTTGAAGTATACAGTAGCTCGTTTAATTAATTGTATTAATTATCGAAACCAATTTCTGCAATCACAGCTTTCTGAACACGCTGATGCATTTTTCTTTTCTCTTTTTACATATCCGAATGACTTCAGCGGCGGTTGAGTAAAAGTTGAGTACACTGAGCACGCGCACGTGATTTTAGCGAAGCCCGTCCGTCGGTCCTCCCCGAAGCGTTGTTTCAGTTTTCTTCTTTCGCTACAATTGTTTCTGACCAAGCTTCCAACCTTCCAACCACGTCGGACGGTCTGTCGCCGGGGCGCGGCTGGTTAGCGCCGCGCCGCTGCGTGTGCCGTCTCGTTGTGGTTGTCATTGCGTCACGACGCGTCGCCTGCGTGCGCCGGGAACCACTTTGATTCTCACTTTTTCTGTCTTGCAGTTTAGCGCTCGCAATACTGGCTCGGTCTCCCGGCAGATTTGGCCTTTGGTGAACTTTCGCACCGCCTGTCTCGAGTCACGCAGCACCGTGTGAAGGTCTGCGTCGGCGATGGCCAGAACGATGGCCACCTCCTCCGCTTGTTCCGCTCCAGCGCTTCACGCTCGCTGCCGTCCTCGTGGTGCCGGTCGACGCCTCGATGACAACCGCTGCGAAGGCGTTCTGTTCACATTCGGCCGCGTCCACGTACCGCGCGTGCTCGTCGATGGCATGCAGGTCGATGAGAGCCTCTGCCCTCGCGTTTTGTTTGAAGCATTTTTTTTATCGAGTATGCTCGATGAAAATGTGCCAAATGAGCCAGTGAAGGCGAGTCATATATCCCGAGACAGAAAAATACTGAAATACACGGACATGATCCCATATATCTGTGTACGTTCGTCCTGTCCAGCCTCAGTCGTGGTGTCCAATACTTCATACTTCACTGCACTTGAAAGCAAAAAAATTGGGTATGACAGGCGTGCAAGTTCGGCGGAACCGAGGAGGTCATCTGGAACTGATCTGCACGCATGAACTGACCGATCACACCTTTAATGAGAGCACGCTCTTTGCTAAAACCGCACAACCTAGAGGCAGACCAAAGTATTGCGGTTGTCCCCTTTGCTTCCGTCGCAGGTTTTACCATGTACAGCAGTAAACAGGTGGCAGCTGGCGTCGTGCTCGAGAAATTTAACCAAATCTCTAGAAATGCACAGGAAGCTACGCACAGGCGTGAGTTGACTTGAATGTTCTCCGGACGAGATACTTTTGTCGTCTTCTATTGTGCGGTTTAGTAAAGAGCGTGCTCTCATTAAAGGTGTGATCGGTCAGTTCTGCGTGCAGATCAGTTCCAGATGACCTCCTCGGTTCCGCCGAACTTGCACGCCTGTCATACCCAATTTTTTTGCTTTCAAGGTGCAGTGAAGTATGAAGTATTGGACACCACGACTGAGGCTGGACAGGACGAACGTACACAGATATATGGGATCATGTCCGTGTATTTCAGTATTTTTCTGTCTCGGGATATATGACTCGCCTTCACTGGCTCATTTGGCACATTTCATCGAGCATACTCGATAAAAAAAATGCTTCAAACAAAACGCGAGGGCGAAGGCTCTCATCGACCTGCATGCCATCGACGAGCACGCGCGGTACGTGGACGCGGCCGAATGTGAACAGAACGCCTTCGCAGCGGTTGTCATCGAGGCGTCGACCGGCACCACGAGGACGGCAGCGAGCGTGAGAAGCGCTGGAGCGGAACAAGCGGAGGAGGTGGCCATCGCTCTGGCCATCGCCGACGCAGACTGCCACACGGTGCTGCGTGACTCGAGACAGGCGGTGCGAAAGTTCACCAAAGGCCAAATCTGCCGGGAGACCGAGCCAGTATTGCGAGCGCTCAAACTGCAAGACAGAAAAAGTGAGAATCAAGTGGTTCCCGGCGCACGCGGGCGACGCGTCGTAACGCAATGACAACCACAACGAGACGGCACACGCAGCGGCGCGAGCGCTAACCAGCCGCGCCCCGGCGACAGACCGTCCGACGTGGTTGGAAGGTTGGAAGCTTGGTCAGAAACAATTGTAGCGAAAAGAAGAAAACTGAAACAACGCTTCGGGGAGGACCGACGGACGGGCTTCGCTAAAATCACGTGCGCGTGCTCAGTGTGCTCAACTTTTACTCAACCGCCGCTGAAGTCATTCGGATATGTAAAAAGAGAAAAGAAAATGCATCAGCGTGTTCAGAAAGCTGTGATTGCAGAAATTGGTTTCGATAATTAATACAATTAATTAAACAGGCTTCTGTATACTTCAAGTGTAGGCTAGCGAGAAAACGAAACTGATCAAAACGTGACGTGTAGCGACTATTCAAATTTATTGATAACCTGCAGTTCACTTTTGCAATTGATTACATTAGAGATACGAGCCCTTTCCTGAAGGCAGTAGAGGAAAACATTATATACGGGTAAATCTTGCACAGTCTTTTCGTATTTATGCAAAATATGACAGTGGTCACCATCCTAATCGGTCACAGAAAATACAGCAGTATATAAGCTGGTGGTGTCGACTAGTAGTGTGTATAGAAATGCGAAGTGTCCATATCTCATGTTGTATCCTGTGCTGTTTGTGAACGCGTCAATGTATAAAATGCTATGGTGTCTGTATGTCGCGAATGTGTGAAGCGTGGTGTGGTTTGTGTACATTCGTGGATATCTGGCGAGCAAAATGATTTGTTGGCCTAGTTGGTTAAACATTACGAAAATTAAAAAGCGCGAAGGACAAGGACAAGAGAGAGACTACACAGGACAAGCGCTTACTCGCAACTGACGTTTTAATTCGGAAGATGAGGAAGATGAAGAACCATAACGTTAAATGTTACAAATATTTATAAGAAAGGAGTGATAAGATCTGTAAAGACTGAGAATTAGAAAAGTGAAAAAGAAGGAAATTAGTATAAACAAAAGGAAATGGTAAGCATGATTAAAGTGACAGTAAAAAATGACAGTAAATATTAAAACAAGAACGTCACGTCACGTTTGTCACGTTTTCAGGAGAAACTCACATACAGAAAAAAGGAATCTGCATCGGGTCATGCGTAGCTCCCATTTTGTGTGACATTTTTCTGTCAAAGTGTGACAGAGGCATATTCCAGGGTTTGACCTCCTATCCAGTAGCACGCATATTCAGATACGTAGACGACTATCTTGTGCTCATGACAAAAATACCTGACGCAAACGACATCAACACCATCAAAAACATATTTCTAGGTCATGCTCAAGGATTGAACTTCACCCACGAAACTCCGATTAACAACCACCTTCAATTTCTTGATACGCGACTCACGTTTCAAAATGACCACGTCTGTTGGATGTATTCACCTAGATCCAAAAACGAATACTCAAATATGAATCTGCACACTCAAAACTAGTCAAAAGGGACATTGTATCTAGTTGTTTGAGCGCTGCTCTGACAAAGTCTTGCATTCATTCAGCAAGGGAGCGCTTTGACGCGCAAGTATCAAGGCTCAAGGCGTCAGGCTACCCCACCTCCATCCTGTCTGACGTTGTTGAATGCATGATAAAACCAAAGAGGACCAGCAAGAGAAGTAGAGAAGAAGTCGACCGGCGGTTGTCCCTTATATCCACCGCATCTCTCACAACTTCAAGAGAATTGCCTCTAAATACGAAGTGCCGGTTGTGTTTTCAGCCCCGACAAGCTAAAAAAGCTCTGCCCCAAAGTCAACACCCCGCACACAAAGTCCGACAAATGCAGCGTTAGCCACCGCAACAAATACGTCAACTGTTGCAGCGGGGTAGTGTACCTGATCCCGTTCACCTGTGGGAAGGTATATGTGGGAAAGTCGGGAAGATGCATCAACGTAAGGCTGAGAGAACACGCGCTATCTCTACAATCCTCTCCGTCGGGGCATCTCGCTCTACATGTGAGGGACTGTGGATGCGCCCCGCTACTGTCCAACACAAGGATCCTGAGGAGGTGTCTAGATAAGCGAACTCGAGAGATACTTGAAGCTGAAGTCATAGCGACCAAAGGAGACGCCTGCATCAGTGCTCCTTCGGTGACTTTGTCATCAAAAGAATTAGAGTACATGAAACATTTCTCTTAGATATTCTTAATTTGCTTCACCTTCCTCTTTCTTTTTTTAATATATTTACTGTCATTTTTTACTGTCACTTTAATCATGCCCACCATTTCCTTTTGTTTATACTAATTTCCTTCTTTTTTCACTTTTCTAATTCTCAGTCTTTACAGATCTTATCACTCCTTTCTTATAAATATTTGTAACATTTAACGTTATGGTTCTTCATCTTCCTCATCTTCCGAATTAAAACGTCAGTTGCGAGTAAGCGCTTGTCCTGTGTAGTCTCTCTCTTGTCCTTGTCCTTCGCGCTTTTTAATATTCGTAATATCTGGCGAGGTGCTAAAAAAAACTGTTGGTTTCTTTTTTTTTTTAGTTTAAGCGCTGTCCGATAGGGATTCAAGGAGTCGCGCGTTTATGTGTCTACTTACTTGAGTAGAAAACATGGAGGCGTTCATGGCTCCACGGAGCAGCCTACGGAGGGTTCGGTTCTCGTCCTCTCGCCCCAGTAGGATCAGTCCCATAGCCAGTTGAATGGGTGTTCCGAGCGGTGAACAACGCCAAGTGCGTGCACAGACGCGGTGAGGATTACCAGGGACTTGAAAGTGGATAACTAATGCTAGCAGGTGAGCAGGAGCGTTGAACGATCGGAACCTACGCCGCTTGAATCGGTAATGCTTCGCCTCGCCGTTGACAGCCGAAAACGCCGGATCACTTGCGGCAAGCACAGCAAGCAGATGCTTTGTTCAATAAAGACATCATTTCATTTGTCGCTATACGATTCCTTCTTTGAATGTTTTCTGGCCGCGAAGTAAATGCAGCCGGTCGCGCGAAAGCAGTCGCAGACAAACCCCCTCGAATGCCCCCCCCCGCCCCTTACACACCGTCGCCCCTACCCGTAATAGGTGCGGTGCCGGTGCTTCGAGGCGCGTTTTGGAGTGATTTAGCACGCACGGATGGCAGCGAACGGGCGTACGCACTTGAGAATCGTATTTTAGCAAAAAGCAGTCCAGCTCGCTAGGCCTTACTCGTATTGCTCCACTGTCGCTTGCCAGCCGCCATGTTTCTTTTGAGGGTGCTCGCCGTGAGCACCTGTTGATTGCGTGCCGTGTAACTACCCATGGGGTCGTTAGTATAACTAAATGGGGGTAGCGATATCTGTGACGGCTTCTTACTACACCAAAGGTCGTACCCTACGACTATCCTTTTGTTGGAGAGTGTAGGAGCAGTCTCTCACGCAAACGCGGGCACGTGACGCCGGCGACGAACTGGTCGCACATGTTTTCGTCGGCTTGAGCGGCGAAGTTGCAGGACGCTGACAGTTCGCGGAGCGCAAGAACAAAGTCCGCTGCTGGTTCACCGGAGAGTTGACGACGCTCGCGGAACCGTTGTCGTTCCACCCGGACGTTGCAGCGGGCAGCGAAGTGACGTGTTAGGGCTGGGACGGCGGAGTCGTACGGGTCCCAGGCAGTGCAGGAGCAGGGCTTGCCGACGGGCCGGCGGCAGCTCGTTGGCGCCGGAGGCAAGCAGAAAGCTCTCGAAAAGTCGTAACCTAGCGGAACCATGGCACAGCTGGCGTGCCGGGCGTGGCGAGGAACGGTGGCGGAGGCGCAATTCCCGTGACGTTCATCCTCGTCGCCAGTTGTTGTGTTCCGGGCCGGACGGCCGCGGAAGAGGAGAAACCCAGACAAGGACCAGACGGCGTGCCGACCAGAAACAAAATGAACTTTACTATAGTAGGTTACAGGTTAAGAAGGTAGCGGAAAATGCCCCTCAAAGGGAATCATATATCCCTCCACCACCTCCGCATCCAATAGCGTCCCTCCGTTTCCGTGACGTCGCGGCCAACGCGCTAGGAGGGTCTTGCCTTTCTGTACATATTTGCTTTATCTTTCGACTTTGACTTAGCATTGTGGAAGCCACGAGAGGGAGATTAGAGTACTCTCCCTCCGAATGGAAACAAATACGACTTTCGGGGATTAGCTTCCCCTTCCGATGGATACAAAGGCTGCTTTCAGGGGCTCGCTTCCCCTTCAATGAATACAAAGGTCGCTTTCTTAAAAAGTGGGGTCGAAGACAAGTTGGCACCACTCTGTGGCCATTATCTATCCATTGAAGTGGAACAAGGAGCGTTTCCAGTGAACTCTTCTTTTGACTGCGGAGGGTTTTGAAACGGGCGCATCACGCTTGTGGGAGGAGCTTCTCCTACCTTCTTGACTTGTAACCGACTATAGTCCCGTGCAATGCTGTACAGAGACGAGGTGG
Source organism: Ixodes ricinus (assembly GCA_037355805.1). NCBI lineage: Eukaryota > Metazoa > Arthropoda > Arachnida > Ixodida > Ixodidae > Ixodes > Ixodes ricinus. The sequence goes on from JAZHYW010024250.1 coordinate 12,544, forward strand.
TGGTGCCATCTCACGGAAGGCGCCACAACTACAACTCGCCAAAGGGTGTCGCTTCGCGACACTACAATAGGTGACGTGACACCAAGTCATATGACGTCCTTTTCCCCTAAATTTAGCGGGGAAACTAGTGTTAGGGTCATATGACATCAATTTTCCCGCTAAATTTAGCGGGGAATTGAATACTAGGGAGTTTTCATAGACTGCGTTTCCCCCTCGCTAAGCCCTCCGCAACCCGCTACAATACCCGGAACTCTACAGTCAAGGCCATGGGCGCGCAGGCGCATTAGCGGCTTCTTCGTTGCGGAGTGCTTAGCGGAGGGGAAAACGCGGCCTACGAAAACTCCCTGCTATTGAGGTCACGCTACGTCAATTTTCCCGCTAAACCCAGCCGGAAAGCGGAATTGATGTTGAGGTCACGTGACGTCAATTTTCCAGCTAAATCTAGCGGAGAAACTGAATTTGTTCATAGGTATACCGTCACATCGTCGTGTGACGTCATCTTCCCCGTTAAATTTAGCGGGGAATTTGAATTAGTGTTGAGGTCACGTGACGTCAATTTTCCCGCTAAATTTAGCCTGGTTACGCCGACGCCGACAGCGACGGTGACTGCGACGCCGCTCGAATTCGGAACCGGGCGCCTAAGAGCTGCGCTCTTAAAACCGTGAAAGCTACACCATAATGCGGTCTGTGCAAGTGGGCTGTACGGCTAGGGGACATCATAATGGGGGAGGGGGCTAATCGTCACAATAAGTACAATAAGGAACTGACATTTGGTCATTCATCTTCAGTTAGTGAAAGTAAACATATAGTTCGAATTGGAAACTTGCCGAGCGACATCCCAAACCACTAAAGCATGCCGCAGGTTCTACGAGTCCGGCGGTAAGGAAACGTGGATGATAAGAAACGGAGAAACGGCACGGGCGTCTTATCGCACAGGTAGCCTCGCTCGTGCTGCACGAGTGGTAACTTTAAAGGGGTGGTGCAACGATTTTATGATTAAAAGAATTTGCATCTTGTCATTTTTACATTGTTTATCGTGTCCCGGAGGATAGAGAAAACACCTCCTTCATTAAAAATCTCACGATTCCGCTGCATAATTGCAAAGCAAAAGTCGAGCTTTTTCCCCCACCTGCAGCCCCAAAGGGCAGCCAAAGGAGCTACGGCGAAAAGATTACGTGACCTCGCTTGGCTCTAAGCTGCAGCATAACGCCCGCTAATGTCAGCGGAGAGAGAGAGGAAGCGTCCTCCGAGATAGCACACGGGAACCTACACGGCACTCCGAATGACGTCACTGGGAGTGCGACCAGGTGTGACCCTGAAGGCTGGGAGTGAGTTGAGGGGTGCCCGAAATGTCAATATTTATCTTTTTTTTTTACGCAGCAACTAGGACACGCTGGCGAAATCGGTTTTCTGTTCTTTACTTCAGAAGTGTCAGAGGGCAACTTCCACAAATCTTTGACCGAAGTCCAGAAATCGTTGCACCCACCTTTAACGTTCCACTGTCCTCCTCACCTGCTCCAAGTTTTTTTCTTTTTTTTTTTTAATTAATAAATTTTGTTGTTTTTAATGACGCTCAGCCAAGTTTTACTCCAAACCCTACGTTCATTTTCACTAATTCACCGATTTAAGGTTAATTAACATATTTTAGCTAATGACCCAACTTACCGTGAGGACCAGTATTATGCCGCCCGGCCGCACTAACTCCCCGTTCTGGCGGGATGGCGTCCGGTCGCGTATGGGGAAAGCATATCCGCGATCAATGAAGAACGATATGAGCGTAAGCGTTCTGACAACATGCATCAATTAATGCCCCTCGATAAAATTCATGCTTCGCGCCACATTAAGAGGCTTCAGAATCCGTAACAGGAGAGGAAGCACTTTGAAAGCTAACTTTCTGGCATTTCTTTTGCCTTTCGCGCTCTCCTATTTTGGGGGGCTTCTGTCAGGGCAGATAAGGAGATTTAAAAAAAAGTGAAAGCCGTTTACAACTCCCTGTAACGCCGAATTAGAGCGCAGCTCTTGAGGAGGAGGAGGGGAGGGTACGGGGGGGGAGAAGTGACCTCGGGGGAAGGGGGAAGGGGTCACATGGCCTCAGGGGGGTCACGTTACGTCACTGATGACGTCATCAATGATGATGACGATGACGATGCGGATGCCGATGACGTTGTAGCGACACACAAAGCCAGCCTACGT
>JAZHYW010024252.1:0-61927 GCA_037355805.1 Ixodes ricinus
TCCCAGGAACTGAACCGGAACTGAACCGAAAGCTGTGAACCCGAACCGAACCGATAAAAATTTTGGTTTTACAGTTGGTTCGACGCTGCGCACATACCTGAAAATAATTTTTTGTTTCACTGTTTTTGTGATGTCCACATCGCTCCCATTTGTTCAGTCAACACGGCGCTGCTGACGCCACCGTCACGAATATTTAATTGGCTCCGCACCACCACCCGCAAATATATGCTCGTCTCATATTTTATTACGCCGAACCGTTTTCCAATGAACCGGTAGCCGTCATGTGAAATCAAGGTTTCGGTCCGGTTCGGGTTCAATATCGCATGTTCTATTTCGGGCACGGTTTTTTCTGGTTTGGTCAAAAATAACGGTTTTTTATTCCGGTTTTCATTTTGGGATCGTGTTCGGACCGTCACTGAACCGGGACACCGGCCCTCTCGTTGATCGCTTTTATCTTCCGTCGCACCAACGAGGTAGAGGAGCTTAGAGGGATAAACCGGGGTTCCGGTCTGCACTCGAAAGTGTCCCATAAGGCCGCTGCCATTATACGCAAATTTGACCACTCGTCACGTGAACAAACCAAATACGTGACGTCACAGGAAAGATGGCAGCACCCAGGCAGCGGCTGGCCCCAGCTGGGCCGGAGCATTGGCCGGGGCTTGTCGGATGCTTTGTTGGATGTCGTTCGTCTCGGCGAGTTGGTTTGAGACGCGGAAGCCGTCATATGAGGCCGGTCGAAAGCGACTTCAGAGTTCAGTATGGTGTCTGACGTAGGTATAACGTGAAAATACGGAGGAACGGTGTGCATTTCACTAGTGACCGACGAGGATATTGCCACGAAGGAGACAATCGGCCCTACGTTGCTCGAACCTCAGATTGATTCGGATACCGCTAGGATATATTTTAAGGCGACCTTTCTGTGCTCTCGTTGACCGTCCGAATCTTCGAGGTCTGCAGTGAAGCGTCTGCAATATATTTGGATAGTCAGTTCAGCGACGGAAATTGCGTGAGTCGTGCTTGGCAATGTGCAATCGTGGTGCCGCTTCGTTCAAACGACCGAAGGCTCATTTTGGTTGTGCGGTGCACCGGAGAGCTGCCTTGAAGCTTGTAGTTCCCGTGCCGTGCTAAATGATACGGTGCTGCTTCCCAATTTGTTTGGAGTAGACGTGCACTTTCACGGAGCACATGTGTGCGGCGCACCAAAGAGATGCCTTCAAGCTGGTAGTTCCTGTGCCGTGCTTTAGGTGATGCTGTGCTGCTTTCTAAGTTGTTCAGGCGTAGACGTGCACTTTCACGGAGCACAGGTTTTGACAGTTGGTATTGATTCCGCTGGTCTGTCGCACGTTTCGTCGACACAAATGTTTCATTAACACTCGTTACGCGAATTGCAAGCTGTATGGACATTTCATCGCGCGTGTTACCTACCCAGTCCTCCCGTTCAGGCCGCTTTGCGACGACAGTCTGCAGTTGCTCATCATCAGAAAAGTGGTCCCACATCCATTTCACTTCAGCTCGTCCATGGCAGTCGCAAAACCCCGAAGGAGAGGATTTATTCGGACAGAATGCCACTAAAGCAATGCAGCTTCTTCAGTGGTCAGGATGAACCCTCTTTTGTCTATTTTGTTATATTGTCACGGATGCTTGCTCCAGTCCTATTTTCTATCAATATTTACTATTCTGGAAAGTTCCAGGCCATGCTCGGCTGTCATCGTACGTTCTGGTGGAGGTGCTGCGCACTTTACCTATAGCCCTTCTCTCTGTGCGGACCCTGGCGGCTCCTCAGCCGAGTTGCCCGAAAACAAGACACGGGTGGCGGATTATCCCGCGTCTTAAACCACCGGCAAGCCGGGAACCAAGTCCTATCCCGAGCCCGGCAGAAAAACCGCAGGACGAGCGAGTACCACAAGGACGAACCTCGGAAATACACCACGAAGAGCCTGAAATCCGAGCCAGTCACTGCTACCAGATAGAACCATCGGAATTCGGTCTTTTGCCAGAAAAACCGAAGCTGATAAGCCAACAATGACAAACCTGTAGCAGCAAACCGCGTCCGCTCCCACCATCGTTCGCATGGCCGTCGCACTTCACATTCTGATGTCATTTCACGCAAGGTGTAGGAAGACGTCGAGGGCTGGATTGAACAATATGACCGTGTCGCCCGCCACAGTGGGTAGACGGACAACGAGCTCGTGCAGAACCTATACTTCTCGTGGAAGAAACTGCCAGGCACTGGTTTGAAAACCACGAATCCTCCTTAACGTCGTGTGAGTTTGCAACATCGAGCTGCAGTGCATGTTCCTCAGCCAACATTGACGAGAGAGAGCCGAATTACTGATTCTGTCCAGGACACGGCCCCAACGAGAGCGTCACCGCCTTCGTGGAGGATGTTTTTCACCTGATCGAGCACCCACGCCAACCCTGATGCTACCGAAGACAAGACGCTAAGAATCCCATGTCTCTCATATGAGGGACAACACCTTCGGCAGCCTTGTCCGCAACCCGACGACAACAGTCGAAGGGTTAATATCACCGAGGCTTCCAACATTGAATGTACACTGCAGGCCCGAGCCTGTCAATATCAACAACTCCCCAGCGTCTCGACACTCGAGTCGTCCAGCTGCAACTTCGACGCCAGCCTCCCAGGCATCCGTGACATCATCCACACTGTTGTCCGGGAGAAGATCAGGAAGCTACTTCCTGTCATCGGTTTGCCCGGCTTTTATTTTGATTGCCAAGATTGTTTCGGAACAAGTTCGGCAGGCCTTTCAACTGGAGACTTCTTCGAGCGAAGCGGCATCTGACGAGCTGAGGGCGACTTATGCCACAAAGTCACGACGACCGCCACCGGCTACCCATTAGTATTCAATGCCAAAATTCAACGAGACACCTCAACGCCGAAGCATTTCCGACATCAGGAAGAACCAGTGTAGGTCCGCGCTGAACAAAGTACACCGAGGAAAATTGAGGTGCTGCGAATGGTCGACCAAACACCACTCTGCTACCACTGCACGAGGCCGACCATATCTACTGGAGGTGCCCGTACCAATGAATTCGCCTACAAGGGTGTGTGCCGAACGACCCTCGACCATGTCTCGACGAGCGTCCGCGAAACATTGAGGATTATCTTCGGCGGCCTTTTTCCCTGGTGCCGACATTACCACGAAGCTCCTGATCCCCTTCTTCCGGACGGGAGGTAAGCACGACAAAGCAGGTGAGCGGCAATGCAAGGACAGTTGATTTGGTGTCAGTTGTTGTCCAAGGACAATACCTAATAATTTGCTGACACCAATTATATGTGTCTACGCCACGAAGCATACAATTTCCAACTTTGAGGGCGAACGCCACTGAGTGACTTGAAGAAAAGAATGTTTGGTTGTTCTCAAAATGGACTCCAAGCATCACCAGACTTCACTTTGCCGCACGAGACTTACAGAAGTTGGAGTGGTAGCGGGACGCAGAAAAAATCGCCATTACGAAATGGAAGTGAAATGGCTTGGGTAGCAAACAAACATTGTTGCCAGCTATCAAGTCAAAGGTACACCAAAAGGCACACCCACGTAAGCAATACATGCTTAAACTTGCTGCATTGAAGCAAAAATATACCAGGAAAATTTGCTGATTAGAAGCCAGCCCTGCAGCTTCAGTGCATCAGATGTCAGTTGCCGCACATGACGGCATCAGTCGGTCAAAGTTGCCACTCGACCAAACTGAGCACCCACGTGCCAGGAGCGTCATCCGACAACAAAGAGCACAGGTACTACGACTGAACACCTGACACAAGATTGTCGCAGAAAGAACTCGTTGTGGAACCATTTGCAAAGAACCAATAATTATGTAATCAAGTGGAAATAAACAGATTTCCGCTTGCCTTTACGGCTTCAGAGTCTATACACAAAGAATTGTGTTCACCGCAAGTTCTGGAACTTTTAAGGACACTCGCATCTCTGACCCTTCACTATTAATTAATGGGACATACCGGACTGGCAGACTGGTTGCATTGGGCTTCACTCGTTTCACTTCTCCTGAACATGTGGCGCATTCGAAAACCAACTCCAGTTATGTGAAAATGTTATTTATTAATTTATTCCCTCCAGGGGCCTTTCTAGGCATTGCAGAGAGGATATTTAAAACTACACACTTGAGAATAACATTAAACCACACTGCTGTAACATGTCAATTGCAAAAACAAACACACCTCTGAGCATCTAGTTTAATAGTATGTGTTGATGCATTGTTATATAGAAACACACTTCCTATACGTATGACACAATAAACCCTTTGCAATACCCCATCAAGCAACGCGACCGTCACCATTTTTTTCGGCGTAAAGCACACGAATGGGTTCCAGCTCACGTCGAACGCTAATGCAGCATTCGAGTCCAACAGGCGCTGAGCCGAGTTAGCAGTGATAGCTGACTTAACATTCTTGTCGAACAAATGCACAAAGTATGAAGGCCTTGGGTAATTAGAGTAGTAGCTACTGTAATTAATTTCATCACAATTTGGCAAACGGCGAAGGCTACAGTCTCGGTGAGTCGATATGCACGGTGGAGAGAGGCAACGTATCATCAGAGTGCTCATCTGCACTGATTTGCATACCTTCACTCCGTGTCTCTGATTGGCTCGAGGGAGCTGAGGCGGTTGCCCTTTTTCAAGTTACGATGAAACGAAATATGGGCAGCACACACTTGTGAAAAAAGTTTATTGGAAGAGACTGGAAGGAATGGGAGTACACATCTTTCAATAAGACTGCTCCTTGGGCAAGGGATGAACACAAATATGAATAATCTTGCCTAGATAATTAGAACAAGTAAATAATTGACCGACTAATGCAATGCACTCCTGATGGAAAAAATGTATTGCTGCAATAAATCATACGAAACAGAAAAATGTGCAGTTAATCTATGTGTACACCAAAACAGTTCATATAGCAAGTCGAATAGCTTTGAAGCCTGCAACGATTTATTCATTCCCACACTCAATAAAACGTCATCCTTGCAGCTAAAAATAAGTGTGCACTTCGCACTCACGAAAAAAGGAAGAAAAGCGATCGAATGTAGAATCGTCAATTAGCACAGTTAAAGATCGCAGGAGCTTCCTCGCTAAAAGTTTCTATGGTTACTCTGTGACGCATGACTGAAACAACTTCCCCTAGGCCATAACGCGACGTATACCTTTCGCTTCGATTCTCAGACGTTGAAACGAAGCTAGAAAAATGCGAATATTTTATGCAAAGAGTTTTATCGTAAAATTGTTGGTAAGTACACAACGTAAAGATCGCTGGAGCTTCCTCGCTAAACGTTGGCTGTGATTATGCAGTTACCTAGGGCTGACACAAATTCCCCGAGGCCCAACGTCCGACGCATACATTTCGCGTCGACTCTCAGACATTCCAACGTTCAAACAAAGCTAAGAGAATGCGAAAATTTCATGCCAAAAGCACTCAAGGTTCAATCGATCCTCGAACACATCCGGGAATCTGAGCAGCGGTACGGCGACACGGCTGATGCTGTCTCACAGGCGTTAATATCCAGATGATCAAGAGCGATCTTGCGCAAAAAGGGTATAAAGTCTCATTCCTTCATGTTTTCACATCATACCTGCGTCAGCGAGTACGAAAAAGCCCGAAGTCGTTGAAAAGCAGCTGCACATCAAGGCTATCGCGCACCGAACGAACTCGCATCCGCCAGCTGTGGGCGCTGCCATCTTACCGATGACGTCACGGCTCTTGTGAGGTCACGTTGATGTCATGTAAAGGGTTAATCTATAATCTTGGAGAGGGAGTGCGACGTCTGGAAAACAAGAGTCCCGTTGATAGGGGAATTCCTCCCTCCCCTCTTCTCTCGTGCTGGCCGTAGAGCTGTCGGAGTGACGTCAGGTTTCGGGGGTTTGAGGGGTCGAAACTTCTCCACCCCCCCCCCCCCCCCAAAAAAAAAATGCATAAGTCACCCCCCCCCCCCCTTCCCCCGGGGGGCCAGCATTGGGCCCGCTCACTCTCCTGCTCACGCAGTGTGGCTTGCCGGGAGCAAAGGGGAGGGTGGACTATCTCCAACTTATATGCTTTCAGGAGGAACGATTGTGGGGTAGAAGATGCTTGATGGGATGCGGAACTTCATCTCAGATATATAGAGAACGGATATTTCGAAACATTTGTGTGGTGAAGGATGGCAATTTGAAGGCAAAGTATAACAAACTGTTTTCACTCAAATACGCAGTTGAATCAAACTAAAGAGGACACAATAAAACGCACACGTGGTGATAATCTAAAAGAATGCCAGTGATGTAAGGAATAATAAATGAATTATAAAACAAAAATGCATTGTAAGCAACGGGTGGTGCTGGGCTCACGCGCACCTTGTATACTGATCAGAATTACGCGCTTTCGACTAGAAATTACCGCAAATAAAGAAGTAACTGTGATTAGTTATTTCAGGAAGCAATTCACAGGCTCTCTTGATAATTTCATTTATGCCAAGTGCCTACATATTAAGATGCACCCGCCCGCGTTCACGGCAAGGTATATCCAGGATGTCCACCGCTTGTACTTCAATGTCGCGGTGAACATTCAAAAACACTAGACCGATCTGTCGCTCATTCGAAGTGGAGGCTCTCAGGTATCTTTTCAGCCGTCGAAGTGAAGAAAGCGAGCGCTCAGCTTGCGACGCTGTTACGCGCAGAGTTGCTAGGATCTTGAGGAGACGATAGACGTTTGGGAATATGGCCTCCGGACAGAGGGCGACCGCCTGTAGCGCAGACATGACGGGCGTTTTACGTTTCTCCCTCTTTCATTGGACGGCCAAAATTTCCTCATTTTGGGCGAAGTTTTCCTAACTTCGTGAAATTCCCCTCCATCGAGCCGCCCGTCTCGATGGTCGCTCACGGATGCGATGAAGTCCGTCTTGCCTTCTGCTTTGCATGTCGAGGTGGCATCCGATGCAATTTGTTATTAGATTAATATTTTTGTTGCACGGAACATCAGAAACTTCGAAGAGCCTTCATACTCTCACTACGCATAGGCGCAAGGGTATTCAAGTTCGTTTCCACGTTCGGCGTGTAGTTTGCGTGTTTGTGTGCGGTGTGTCATGCCATTTCTCCGAGGAACAGAACAACGAGTTCGGACTGAGGGCTTCTCATCGCCCCGAGGATATGCCGCTGCTGCCTTTGTACCACGCTGCAACATAAAGCGGCATAGCGAAAATAAGACTATCTCTCCTTTGGCATCTGGTGCTGTAGCACGAATTCGTTAAACCTTTCATTGATAATAAATTTTGGTTCTGTGATTGTTCAGAATTAACCTCGCCCTATATATGGGCCACCAGTGTTTGTGCGTGGACGGTTGCTCTAATTTTTCAGCGTCGAGATTTTTTTGTTGTTCGCTGCTTAATTTGTTGTGTCAGTATAGCCTGCCAGTAACAGCCAGGCGGCGCCAGTAGAGTGAGAGTCCAGTGTTATACTCTGCCTCGGTGTAACTTGGCAAAAGTTGAACGAAAAGCCCCACATTGTGTGCCTAAGGCTTCGATATCCGCTACGTATACGGGCGGAATGCACACAAATTGGAGCATGACGCAGCCAAAAGCCTGATGGTCCTTCGCAGTAAAACCAGACTCCGGTGATACGTAGTCACGTTCCGATTGGCCCACCAGGCCGTAGCTTCAGTCGTACTCGCATGTTATGTGATCACGGATTCCTGGCCTACCCAGTATTTCTTGCTTCAGACACTAGGCTAAGCGGCGCCACTAGAATAATAACTTACGTTTGAACAATGCAGCTGCCAATCCCAGGCATATTCAGTGCTTGTTGCTTCAGTCGCTAGATAGCGCCAAACCAAACAGCGTTGTACGTTGGCTATAAACCAGTGTCCGAAATCCTAAAGCGATAAAAATGTGAATAAATAATCTCAAGCGCAGGCTCATGTGAAGAGAGGGCCTGCCCATAAAACAAGGTTTTTGCTGTTTACAGTGTTGTTGGTGTTGTTGTTAGAGCCTCGTGACTATGCCTTTCCGATGTTCTTGCAATACGATATGTATGAAGGTTTCTAAAAAAGAAATAACGGAGTCTCGCAAAAAGCGCAGCTCCCCTACTGTGTCATGGCGTCAGCACAAACAAACATGACGGCGCCCATGGAACAGAGCAGGCACTGGTCTATAGCTACCCTTGTGTTTTGCCTTGCCTTCACGTGTTGGTAATGCAGGGCTAGCTCAAAGAGCGGGGGAGTTCTGTGCTGTGAAGACGATCTTAAAGTTGGTGGGCCGCAAAAACAACGACAGTAGAACAGTGAGCCACCACGCCCGTATTCCTGTAAATGAAAGCTGCTCCGTTTTCAAAATTGACAATGCAGCTTTACCCGTTTTATCTTTACAGTGAATCGCTAATCTTTGTGTGAGCTTCCGTACCGCCGAGCTCACTCCTCGTCATTAGGGGGGGGGCGGGGGGATTAATGTCATTGACGCCTCCTCCCCCCCCCCCGCCCCCCCCCCCCCCCCCGAAATAAAATCCTGGATACGCCTGTGATTCCTCCCGTGAAGACATGCAGTCGGCATCGGGTACCGAAAAGAACGTCATCACAATAAACGAAGGGACATTTAGGCACCGTAATTCTTCAAGCTGTGAACGTATCCGGCGCAAATGTACGAGCCGGAATTTAGCGTGTTTTTTAGGTCGTGTTGAACAGAATCTAAGCAACCACGTGAACCAGACGTCGTGCGTTTATCAATGTTAATCTATGCGGTAGGTGGACGATATGTCGCCCTCAGATCGCTTCCTCAAACAACGCTAAGCCTCTGGAAGCTCACTTGCGTCAAACTTTCAGCAAATTTTGAACGTAGTCAGTAAAAATTGTGGCAAACTATTTTGAACCCATTACTTATCTGCTTGAAATAATATCAGAGTAGAAGAGCCGATGCATTTTTTATGGCAACTTTTTCGTCCTTTTTATCAGAAACTACTGATCCTATTGGTGTCGGAGTGGTTGTATTTCAAAGATGATTAAAAAACCTCAACGGCTTAACGGAATTTTATTTTACGGTTTTGCGTTTACGGGGCCTCGAATTTTGAGAATAAGAAGCACATTTTTTCGGTTCATTTTTAAGCGTCTCAGAAGTTAAATTATAGAACAAATTCAAACTGCAGTGTTGCGTTGGAGTGTAATATGTAGTTGTAGATTTATATATGCTAATAAATTTCCTCAGTGCCTTGTCAATACGAAATTAATTGAGGAAGTTTGCGCTTCGGTGAAATCAAAACAAATCGGCTGCTAAACACATTTTTTTTTTTTAAGTGGGGGGAGGGGGGGGGGTGCTCTACGCACTGGTATTACCTCGTAATCGTGCTCGCCTAATTTCACGCGGAAGGGATGAATGAGTCCGTGCAGTGCTGTCTTAATTCGCCGCGGGTAATTTTCTCCGTCCGGGGGTGTGGTGCAATCATATTCAACACTCTATGATGTTCATTTTCTAGAGGTGTCTTTCTCTGCTTTCCGTTACAGGCAGCGCGAGCTCTGGGGTTTCTACGCCTTCTCGTTAACATCTGCAGTGATGACAAAGGCATGGGCGCAAGCATGGGGCCTTGGGAAGTGCCTTTCATGTGCAAATCCTCGTGCAAACAAAATATTCTCAGATCTAGGCTTATGCGCCTGTTCCCTGCACCGTAAAGATTACTATGGCTTTTTTCACATTATTTGGGGCGAAGTCGGAGCCACAAGCACGACAATGTTGCCCTGAACGATGCTTGCACTCCTCGAGCGCGCGTGCTTGGCAGGCAGGCTCTTGTGTTCCTGCTACGCTGACTGCACTCAGAGCCGTATATGTAGAAAGTTTGGCCATTCGTTGGGAAGTATAGGAGACAAATGAGGAGGCGCCATTGGCCGAAAGCGGGCTGGGCGTGTTCCAGGGCGTCTTCAGAAATTCGAATGTGACCAACCAGAAGCCGTAAATAATACCCTGGCGGTGGTCGCGAGAAACAAACCTGATAACTGCATTGGAGTAACTCTCGATGACTGAAAATATGGTACACGTGATGTTTCAATCACTCTCATCCAAAATGATGGTGGAAGACTGCGACTAGCGGAACGATCGACATAATCCGTCCGCCAAGCGCCGAGGGCCGGGAATCTGCCGTCCGAGCGGTCACACTCTGTCCGAGCAAAACAGAGTTGAGCGGCGCATTCGTTTCTTACATCTTTCTGCATGATCATGATCAAAACAACACGCACACCCTATTTTAAACCACAAAAGAGTTACTACACTTCACTCTTACGCACTTATTAAAACCATTTACGTACATAGACCTTTGATAAGAACTGTTTCTCGCTACCCCCGCAAGGGGATTCTTTTCGGCTTCTGGTTGGTCAAGAGAGCATGCCACGCCCTCTTTCTGCGTCTGCCGCACGCCCTGGCTCTGCCCGCACCTCCCATTGACCAAACTCTCTACATATACGGCTCTGACCGCACTCATTGCGCTCCTTTTTTGTTTTCTGACGACGTATAGGATGAAGTCGAGGACGCATTTCTAGAGATCGACGCCAAGTAAGGCGTCGAGGACGACCTCGTCTAGGACGACGTCGAGACCAATCCCTAGAGGACGACGTCAAGAATGACGTCCATGACGACTTCTAAGACGATTTCTAGGACGACCTCCAAGGACGACGTCTGGGACGACGTCGAGAAAGATGCATAAAGGACGACGCTTAGGACTACGTCGAGAACAGCGCGTAGGGGAGGGCACTTAAGGAGGCTGTGGCGTATTTGCGTGGGCGGCCATGTCTTCCTGCCCAAGCCGCTGTAGATGTAGACGCTGTTGCCGATGTCGAGGTCCGAAGCGCACACTTTTGCACACGGCGCTCCGGCGGTGACATCTCGCTGAGACGCGCGATGACGCTTGATGATATCACGCTGATGACGCTTGATAACGTATTTTTATGGCCATCTTTCGGTCACAAAGCCGACGAACACCGCTAGTTTTTCACGTACTCTGACAAGTGAGGTCGTCCTAGAGGTACTTCTAGGATGACCGCAAGGACGATGGTCGTGCTTGAAATAAAGATTGAGCAGTGCGTGCCGCTCAATCGCATTTTTGAGGCCATTTACTCCGATTTGTCGCTCAACAGGACAAGTAAAGGCCTGTTCTCGCATGCAGCGAAGCGCTGATGTAGCGCTGCTCACGTGTCGTTAGGTACCTATTGTCTGCCATGAGCAACAGTTTTGATGGTGCGATAGAAAGCTGGTAAACACTCCCGTCAGCATGCGCTTGGCACGAGGTCTGCGCTATGCTTGTTATGCTCCGCTGCATGTGTAAACAGGCCTTAAGGCTTAGCCTTAAAATGGCATTTAGCACGCGCGTTCGTCAACACTTTTTTTTGGTTATTTACTTCGAATATTTTATACGGGGAAAGCGAGCGCGTGAGGCGCGTGTACCTACATTCCCAGCATTCTCCTCCATGCTTGGGTAATTTAGCAATAGGTATATTTCCAAACAAGATGTTCATGCTGCGTGCAAGGACGCACTATACACCGTTCACCGTTAAGCTGAGACTATATGCTCCGCCTTCAGCGCGAGCTTTCTGCCCTTGGTACCCCTAAAGCCCCTTCATGTTTCAAAAGTAGCGCAATGTCCGTCGATGCACGAAGCACGTGCACAGGTGCAGCCCTTGGGAAGATCATGGTGGCACAGCGCAGCACTGAGCTGGATTTCAGACGCCATGAATTTCCCAGAATTGGCGCGCGGCACGTGCTTCGAGCATGTCTACAACAATGAATGGCGCCACTTTTCCCAGGATAGAGGGGCTTTAGGTACCCCAAGTGTGAAAACGCAGGCACGCGCTACGAAAGCACTGCGGAAGCCAGCGAGCTCGCGCTGAAGGCGGAGCTTCTAGTATCAGCTGAAGGGTGAAAATATTATAGGGCGTCTTCGTGTGCGCTTTGCTTAGGGTGATAAGATCTGAACATTTTGTTCCCGACGCTTTTGTTTCTTTTTTGTTCCTGGACGCGATGAAGCGCGTCTTCAGCACGAGCTCATGGCCTTGAAAGTGTTATGGCGGTATATTTTTACCAGGTATTTTTTTTCCATTTTTATCGAGAGCGCGTGCCGCCGGCATCGGTTACTAGCAAGAATGTCATCACGCTAAGCAAAGCCTATATAAAGGCACCCCACTCCAGTTGCCCCCTTAAGCTGAGACTTCAGCCAACGCCACAGGCACGAGAGCTCAAAGCCGGTGCTTGGAAGCATTCTTCCGCAGAACTACCATCTTAGAAATGCCTGCACGTCTACTTACACGGAAAACACTCAAAGACCCAATATCTGCGATCTACGAAATCAGCTCAGCGAATGATGAGGCGAAACATCTGTTTAGACCTCAATATTTAGTCTGCACAGTGGCATTACGCAATGCAAGCATGACGCTTTGCAGTGCGTAATGCCACAGCGCAAACTTAATTTTTAGGTCTAAACAGATGTTTCGCCTCATCATTCGCTGAGCTGATTTCGTAGATCGCAGAGATTAGCCCTTCGAGTGTTTTGCGGGTAAGTAGACGCGCAGGCATTTCTTAGAGTGTAGCACTCGCGCTAGAAATGCACGTCTTAAAACCATGAGCGTGGGCTAGCTCAAGCTCGTTGCTTTAGCTGCAGTCTCAGCTTAAATGTGAACAGAGTTTAGGACGCACATTTGATGCAGCTTCTAAAGCCACATTTTTGTTGCTTTCTAGGCTCCCAATGGATATGCACTGGCATATCAACAACATAAAACGTTTGACTACCTGTATTCTTTTCTTCTTTTTTGTTGTGCAAACACAGTAAACTGCTCTATGCCTCATAGGAGATGGGAAATAAGCGGGATTATGTTCCCACAATACTACCTATGGCGCCCGATGTCAACGTAACCGATAATAATTGGGCGACGGAACAAAGCACGGCGTTTTGGTTACCCCCTCGTTCAGGCCTTTTGCGGCCAAAGTATCAGTTTGATTTAGATACATGTTCATGTTGTAAAATTCTTATTCACACATTTTTTCGTAAGTAGGGGGAAACGAAAAGACCTCAGTCTGCTTCTTAATGTAGTTTTACTCATCTAACCAAAACTCTCCAACGGTTGTTTGGGACAAAGAACTTTTGATCAGTTATAAAAATGGAAATTAAAAAGAAGAATGTGCGGTACTTTTTGTATTATACAGTGCTGTAACCAGCGCCAGTAATAAGAAAAATACCATCAAATACCTCCTATTAGTCAACAATACTCCATTTCCCATTATGCTCGACTTCAGCGGACACTGCGAGCCTTCCTAGCCAATCCAGCTGTTTGAACGTAGCACGTGATCCGCTCTCCGCACATCACTGCGCCCCCTGTCCAAGGTCACCCGCCACTCACACGACCTTGTATTCGCTTGGATGGCTTGTAGTATCGGCTGCGGCCGGATGTAAAATGGTAAGGAGCATAAAACACCTTCACACAATCAAATTTTATTGAGTAAGTAAGGTTTATTTGATTGAAATCAAATTTTTTTATAAAGGGTAGTTGAAGTACCCTGCAAGAAATCTGTGCTAGATCCGGAGTTCTATACCTTTTTGTCCCATGCATTTTGTTATTTCACTTATCTTGGGCAGAAATAAGCCTAAACGGGATTTATTTGTAACAAGGTGGGCAGCGATTGCCGCCGGACATGGGGCGATCCATGCATCCTGCGCTCATCGAGAGATGGTACCACACGCTCGAATTAATGAAGACTCGGTCTCCTGTGCCAGAGCCCGTCATTGAGACCATAAAGGATATTTTTCTAACATTTTACTGTTGTTCGAACATTTCATTTCAATATTTTAAAGAATAAAATCCACCGCTATAATACTATATTGCTGAGCTTAGAGCTTTCTATATGTACGCGCATATATTGCCTTGTTTGCTTAATGTTCGGTCCCTCCTTTTAAAGCCCTTTTCACACACGGCCGTTTGACGGCGACCGACTTCGTCACGACCGGTTTTAGTCCTCTTGTGACGGCCTACGACCGGCTGCGCAGCAATGGAGCCGTCACTAAAGGCTTAAAAACTGTTCTTAAAGGCCCGTTCACACTCTTGTGACCTCTTAAAATTGGGTTCCTTGAAACCTCTTACAACGACAGGACACACTGGCGCCACTCTATTGGGTAGCAGTGTAAACTTGGTGGTCGGGCATATTTTCTATTTCTCTCGCACATTATCCTCTCTTTCTTGGCTCGAAAAACTTTTGTAAACGTTAGAGACGAGCCGTTCTTACAGGAATTACGCACATTTGACCTCAGAAATCCAAGCAAAACCTTCGCTCTAATGAAATGCAGTGCCCGAGTCACCGCATATATGGCGCCAGCGTGCCAGTGTGTTCTCTCGTCCTAAGAAATTTTAAGAGGTTTTTAAAAGTCTTGTCTCTCTCGGCCGTACTCGGTTGCAAGTGTGTGAACGGACCTTTATCCTCTACGGTCCCAAGAAGTCGCAAGTGTGTGAGCCATCCTTTACGCCATGCTATACATGTCCACCATGGGACAGCAACTCCCGACTCGTAGCAGCATTATTCTTCATTGATGAAGGAAGACATTAGTCGAATGCAAGCGCGAGCAGGCTCAAATCTGCGGCCTCCATGGTGCTTTATTTGCGCAAGCTCATCAATGACCGGAAAAAAATGTTAATGCCAAAACGGCTAATCCTACGATTATACTCACCCGACGTACCATCAACGCGAAGAGCTGCTAAACGTGTGGACCACGTGTCAGAACCAGCGAGGGACAATTCCGTTTGACGACGCAAAGCGACATTCATATTCTGCGATGGCGCAAAAGGCCGCACATTCTTCCGGTCATGACACGCGCAAGCGTGGGGAACTCGCAGCGGCGACCAGCAAGAGCTCCAAGCTCACCGCCTACTACGTAATCCGTTTGACCTATACGATGAAGTCTAGGGTACTCTACGTGCCATAGAAGACAATCTCATACCGCGTTAGCGTCACGTGATATTCGGAAGGGGCGCAGCAACGAACAGTGCTTGTAGTCACGTGATAGGTGGGGTTTGGCTTGTAGCGCCCTCTCTTTGCCACTATAAAGTGAAAGGGTGCATATTAGGATCAAGGTTACATCACATGTGGAGTCGAACGAATATTCCTACTCAGCTGTCACTTCTGGCTCACTAAACAGGCTAAATGCTTCTTACCCGAGACTCGTTTTCGGAAGTGAAAGATAATCTTTAGGCTTTTCTCGGCGCAGCGTTCGATGCTAATGACACAAAAAATGAAAGCCGTTTACCACTCCCTGTAACGCCGAATTAGAGCGCAGCTCTTGAGGAGGAGGGAAGGAACGGGGGGGGGGGGGTCACGTGACCTCGAAGGGGGGGGGGGCGGAGAAAGGTTTCCGCTAAATTTAGCGGGGAAAATTTTCCACTAAATTTAGCGTGGAAAATCTTCCGTTAGATTTAGCGGGGAAAATTTTCCGCTAGATTTAGCGGGGAAAATTTTCCGCTAGATTTAGCGGGGAAAATTTTCGCTAAATTTGGCGGGGAAAACTTTGAGCTAGATTTCAGTAGAACAACTACTGAAATCGTTCACCGCCCTCCCTAAGCCAGTCTTACTATTGAATTTATATAACATATGTGGACACTTGTACAATCTGAAGCAGATTTTTTTAATTAGAGCGCAGCTCTTAGGCGCCCTTTCCGGCTTGAGCGGCGTCGCCGTCGCCATCGCCGTCGCCGTCGGCGTAACCGCGCAGTGCATGATGGGTAAATTTCCCTGCTAAATTTAGCGGAAAAGTTTTTCCCCTGGTCACGTGACCTTTGAGGACACGTGACCAGGAAAATCACGTGACCCCCCCCTCGAGGTCACGTAACACCCCCCCCTGCCTTCCCCTCCTCCTCAAGAGCTTCGCTCTAATTTGGTGTTACAGGGAGTTGTAAACGGCTTTCATTTTTTTTTCTATACATATATATCTTTTCTTATTATGTTGCAGTTTTATTTGTTGCATACATATGTATATATATTATTTTTCTAAACTGTCAGCCACGTAATGCACTTCATTGGTTGATCTGTAATTGCGGAGCGACGCCACTGCAAAAATGTTGTGGTTTTATTGTCAATAGTTGCATCAAAAGTGACCCGATATTCAAACTTTGAGGATTACATTTGTCATCATCAATATAACGTCCTCTCTGAAGTAGATACAGCTAATTATTTATACCCATTTTTAAGGCATGCAATTTTGCTTGCGAGACACATTGAGAACAGCTCTCAGGTATAATAACCTGTTTTCTTAGCCGCAAGAACCATCATCAACTGTACTGATAGTTCAAAACATGTTTCCTATTAACGCCGAGATGTTTCGGCAACGCCCTCTTATGATCTCTGTTCGTGACGTCATGACCAGAATTTTCCTCATCGTGAGGTCATGAGTTGTAATCTTCGACTACTTATCAATAGGTGCGAACGACAGTTCGATTATATGTGCAAAAAAACAATAGGAGCTCGACGTAACCAAATTTTTTACATACATCATCACAGTTGACACTCTGATATTGCGCTGATGTCCGTCGATGAAAGATAAATTATCCTAGATATATACGCCACAGTGAGCGTTTGGACAATCGCGAACTGCGACCACAGCAACGCTTTTTGTCGCGCACGTCGCTAATAGTCCCTGCAACTTTAATAATTGGAGGGCGCGGCCCTATAGATCCACATGTCTTGCCTTCTGAGTTTTGTTATTCGGCGTTCTTATTGGCTAATATCTGATTGGCTAAGGGGAGATAGCAAGATGCTTGGGCAACACCTCCTAGATAGCAGTGCAGTAGAGCTGAAGTGCAAGGTGTCTCAATTATCGGCCAGGCTCTTTAAATCGAATGGAAATATCGGTTCCTTTACTTATCGCGCTACGATTTTGTGGAGCGTTGCCCATAGTTGGTGCATTTTTTTCAACGAAACTTGAAAAGAGCACACTTACCTGAGAAAACGTTTAAAAAGAAATAAAAGGCTTAACTCCTAGTGAAACGCATCGAAGTCACTGGCCTTCAAACAATAGGATTCCCTATTGTTTGAAGACCGGTGGCTTCGCTGTGCTTTCATAGGAGTTAAGATTTATGTATTTTCTTACTTTTTCCGGAGGTAAGTTTGCTCTTTGGAATTGTTATAAAAGAAATGCACCACCTGTGGGCCACGTTGCACAAAATCGTTGTGCGATAAGTTAAGAAACCAATTTTTGCCGTCAATTTAAGAGCCGGGCCACTATTTGAGACAATCTGTTGATGTCGTCGACAGCTAAGGCCAAGTCTTGGCACAGATTGGGCACGAAGATTGCATCAACGTTCGTTTCAAACTTGACTCGAAGACGAGCGCTCATGCAGCCCTCGTTTACAATCTGTGTCCCGCAATGGTGTTCGCTGGTGACGAAAAATTGTCAGCACTACGGCCTTGTCTTCTAGGTGCCTTTGGCTCGGGACTGGGCACGTTCCGCGCTTCCTATGCTCTCAGTGATCATAGTTACAGGCTGAAGATGCTAAAGCGTACAATATGCTGCCAAAACGTGCAGCTCACACGACTGAGAACTGGATCTTTTCTGCGTATTCACCTTACGAGATCAGATATTTACAAACACTTCGTAAATCGAAACAGTTCTCAGAACTATAAACACGCGCCCCGTCCTTCGTACTGACACTAGTAAGGGTCTCCTCTTCCTGGTCCAGAAGCGCCTGTTTAACGCCCCTAAATGTTGTTATCGGAGATGACCACTGGCTGCTTGGGCTGACTGGTCGTTTCACTGTCCCCGTCTGGGTAGTCCTCGTCAGTGTTGAAGGCTGGCTTGCATCCTGCATTGAGCGTGTTACTGTACACCCAGGGTCCGTAGAAACCCATGCGCGTGTAGATTCCGTAGACGTCTTTGAGAGCGCAGCTCTTGCCGAAAGACACGACTCCAGCAACCACCTTGTAGTTGCCCGCTTGCACCAGAAGAGGCCCTCCAGAGTCGCCCTGCAAAGTAACATTTATGCACTGTCATGAGGAGGAAACACTCACGGAAAGAACATAAGTTCACCTCCATGAATGTTTTCGTTGAATATGTACTCTTAACAAAAAAGTATAATATAATATTCTATTTACATTTTTTTCATAAGCATTACAAAAATATGACACCATATATAATGCGGAACTCCGCTGAAATTGGGACGGTCATTGGTTTGCTCAAAATTGCTTCAACTCGTGAATTATCACGAATGCTCTAATAACCATATAATTTTCAAATGTCTTTTTTATTTATTTAAGGTTACTGAATGTTTTGACTGGGTCCTTTGCGTTTTTCTCAAGGTGCAAGGTTTTTACTGGTGACACTAAAAAAGTGACGAGAAATTTTGTAATTCGGAACGTTCAACTTGTTCGCGACCGCATGTAAGAAGCGTGATGGTGAGAAATGAATGCTAAGAAAGCTCACTCAAACAAAACTAAAGGGTTTCCAGGCATGCTCTAATTTATGGCACCTTGCTCGATTTGCAGGTTTCACGACATGTGGCATCACGCAACTGAAAAGTTTGAATGTTCTTTTTGGCATTTTTTTATTTGTCGTTTTTTTAAAGCTTTTAATACATTTAAATTTGTTGATAGCATGCCGGGAAGAATAATCGCAGGGCATCCGAAAATATAAGTTAGCTAAGACTTAAAACACTGAACTTTCTTTCAGATTCTATTTATACCATTATAACCGATCAAACTTGCCATAGGCTGTAGATTTCAGGGTTTAAAATCTGAAAAAAAAAACTTTTCAAACTTGCCATAGGCTGTAGGTTTCAGAGTTTAAAATCTGAAAAAAAAAAACTTTTCTTCGAATCGTCTTTTTTAAATGTGTGTTTAAGAGCTGACATACCCGAGAAAATTTGACGTGACATTAGAAAAACCGTCACATTGTCACAAACCGTCCCTGCATGCAAGACCATAATGAAAAACCTTCACAAGCCGGCCAAACTCAGCGGACTTGAGTCCCGCTAAATTTATCAGGCGGTATTCAGGCGACGCCATGATGTTCAGCGGCGTGTCGTATCATGTAGAATGGTGACATGGTTTATGTCACGCGACAACGTCCAATCACGACAAGGACTTGATAAGCGTTTTAATAACCTTTAAAACTCGCAATGCTTCGTAGCTGTCAAACGGGTTTTGTACCCGCACTAACATGCCAGCGAAGGCACTATTCGAGTTACTTAGAGTTGTTTAATATGCCGTTTGCCAAGTACCACGTGATGCCACATCACTGGTGACGTATTTTGTAGTTTGGAAATTCATTTGAAAACTTCTACTATGGCTCATTCTTAGAAAATGCAGGCTATAAGACTTAATTAACCAAGTGAGCGAGATGGTTCCGCATCTTGGTATTGCCGCTTTCCTCTTATGTATCATCAAACAAAGCACTCTGTAAAGGATTGAACTACGGACCTTCGAATATTCTCACAGAAAATGAGTTATCATTATTAAACGTTGGGCAACGTAATTGCTTTATATAAATATTTTCACTGCAATGAAATCATGAGTCTCGCTCCGAAACCGTAATTACAGTATAGATGTGCCATTAATTAGCGTTCAAATTTAAACTTTAATTATTCTTAACCTACTTTTCTCAACAAGTATTATGCAATTCGTGTCCTGTAATGTTTGGGTTCTTCCCTATAATTAGCGGAATCAGTATATCTTGCCTTAAGAACTTTTTTAGACTGATATATATTTACGATGAATTCTATTCAGCTCAAAGGCTCACAAAGCGTTCGTCAATATTAACCCTTTTAGAGCGCAGCTCTTAGGCGTCCGTTTCCGGCTTGAGCGGCGTCGGCGTCGGCGTCGCCGTCGGCGTTGGCGTAACCGTAAGGTCAAGTGACCCCCAGGTCATGTGACCCCCAGGTCACGTGACCCCCCTAGATAACGTGACCCCCAGTTCACGTGACCCCCCAGGTCACGTGACCTCCCAGGTCATGTGACCCCCACAGGTCACGTGACCTCCTCTCTTCAGTACCCTTCCCTCCTCCTCCTCAAGAGCTGCGCTCCAATTCGGCGTTACAGGGAGTTGTAAACGGCTTTCATTTTTTTACATAATTTATACGAATATCTACCTCCCTTATGTCTATATTTAATTGTACAGCTGTGTGTAAGTCTCATCAGCTATTTATTTAAGATACATTCAAATTCCATTATTACAGAGCTCTTACAATGCACGCATCCTGGCCTTCGACGCCGCCGGCACAGATCATGACGTCATAAACAAGATGCGTCAAAGGTTTTTGACACTCAGTTCTATTCACCACAGGAAGTTCAACCTGTCGCAGCGTGTCTGGCTTGGCCCCTCCTGCGAAATAAGGAAGTAGGTTCTTTTAAAATCCCGATCGGAAAGATATTGGTTTCTTGAATATATACTTCAAAGTAAAACACTAAAGCAATCAGATTATAAGTACTCGCATTAATTTTCACTTTTTTTCAGTTCGTGTATTGAAGGTTTTAAACCGGTCATTCTATTTCTAGAGAAGAGAGAGAGTAATTTATTTTCAAGCCATTCTCCTTTGACAGGTACATAAAATTCGTCATAAAGACGGTAAAGCCACATTGCTACGCACAACTCTCTTTGAGAATTGGTGTGCTAGCTTATTATTCATTTTTTTAGATATTATTACTTTAATTTGTAAAACTAAAGGAGGGTCTCTGCTCGCGTATACTCTTTACATTTCTGAGGACACACAAATGCTACAATGTTTTGTTAATTTTGCAGCCGATAAGAAACGGTGCGGCATCTCATCGCCGACCCAATAACACTGGAGCCTGGTAATACTTAATATTATTACAAGAAATTTCAAGGTTGATATACCGAGCTATTAGGCACTCTACTAGAACAATCGGACGTACGAATACTCGGGTAGGAATTTTGAGATGCATAGTTGCAGCTTGAGCGGAACTTGGTGCAAATTTACAAGTCATGAAATATCTTGTTAAAGAGTCATGCGCGACTAAAAGGAGAAATGACGCGTACCTAGCAAGCTTTATTATTTATTACTCGAGCAATACATGCAGTGCTGACGAACAAAGAATGTTCGTCCACTTTCCTCCGGAGTACGTGCACAGTCACTCATCGCGATCGATTGAAGGAGACACGCGAGTCGCGGAACAGAGATGACGTCCTCGCTGTAAAATGCTATCTGCGCAAATTCGAACGTCAAAAAATGTAGTTTTTAGGTGTTTTTTTTTGTTTTTTCGGTCACGTCTGTTCGCTATAAATCTTGAGCAGTGCATGGCGGTTTCCTGTGCGCGTGCTTTGCGGCAAAATATGCGGGCGGATTTATTTCTACTTACCGCTGCTATTGGTCTAGTACATACGGTAATATACAATAGTGATGCGTTCGCAAGGTTTACTCCAGCCAGTGGCAGCTTAAAAGAGAGTGCAGAAGTACACTGTAAGAAGTGCCTGAGCGTGTACTTATCCGGAAAACACTCGAAGAGCCAATCTCGCGATCTACGAAATCAGCTCAGCAAATGATGAGGCAGAACATCCTTTAGACTTCAAAATTAAGTCTGCGCTGTGGCATTACGCAATGCAAGCATGACGCTTTGCATTGCGTAATGCCACAGCGGAGACTTCATTTTTAGGTCTAAATGAATGTTCCGCCTCTTCATTCGCTGAGCTGATTTCGTAGATCGCAGAGATTGGCTCTGAGTGTTTTGCGGGTAAGTAGACGCGCAGACGTTTCTTACAGTGTAGTCAGCAAAACAGAGAAGAGCGAATGACGAAGTGTATTGCCCGAACAAAATAAACCAGGCCACACATTCCTTATGCCGTCAGAGACTACACGCGATGCTGCACAAACTGTCTTTGAATTTATCCAGAAAGTCATGGAATTGTAGGCTTCATCCATTATTGTCTCAAGCATAAAATGCGTACACAACAAATAAACCCGAAAAACATTGTTTTTTTGTTCACAGGCGTGAGTTCAAGTATCCAGAAAGCAGCGTTCAACAATCGTTCGGAATAAGAAAGCCGAAACTCTAAAACGCGACGCAGATGGTCGAACGGTGGTAATACAGACGTAGCTATACTTCGTTTCACATCAAGCTCATGCGACGAATCAGACAGCATCAAAATCGCACCGTCATTGTGTTCCACGTGTTTGTGTACGTGTTCTATCATCGCTGAATCAGTCATAAACAGAAAAGACCCAGTGACTTGCGCTTTGCACGCTGCTTGATTGGTCCCATTAGCTCGTAGCGGTGGCAGCGTCTGAACCTAAACTGAAACGAAGTATATCGCAAACATATACCCATCATGTATACCGATTACTTATTTTGGGATTATCCTTTATTCTAGAACCCATTTAAAAATGGCTCATAACGTGTACCACACTTTTCAAGTCGGGATTACATTTCAAGGTCCAATTAGACTTCAGCACGAAGCACATCAGAAGCATAGTTCCATCGAGCGGAATTGAAGTAATCATCTCCAACATAATTTCTCGACTGATTTCAGAAATGATAGAGGGAGTCTACACTGCACGAAATTTACGTCTACTTTCCCTCAATGCCCTTGGCAGACCCAATCGCCGAAATTGTCGGAGGAAGCTAGGCAAATGGCGAGGCAAGAAATATGCTTAGGCTTAACAAATCAGACCAAGCTGTGACACGGAGAATCACGTAAGCACACGAAACGTTGTGCTCAGTGCCACACGAAAGACTAAGTCTTTTACGTCTTGTCACATTTTCAGTCTTACTCTTCCAAGTAGTTTACGGGAAAGTAGACGCACCAGTTATCTTAGAGTGCCTACGAAGCAAGTAATCTCTGAATTATTGTTTATTGATCATGAAAATACTCTTCGGCAACGTACTTAAAGGACAAAAGCGTGGTCACGGGCTCACCGTATTTGAGCCTTCCCCATCCGGCCACGGTAGCTGTGGTTCCGGGTGTGACGTCAGAGTTAACGGGAGGCAAGATGGCGGCTAGGAACGTTGTTCCTTGCATTTCAATCGGCTCGCTCAGCGTCACCAGGGCCACGTCGTTTTTGTACGAGGGCTTGTCGTAGTGCTCGTGCTGCAGCAACTTCGACACGTTTCGAATCACGTTCTGGCGGTCGGACGTCGACGAGAAGTTGTAGTCGGCCACGTTCGCCGACAGCATGGCCTCGGTCTTGCTGGAAATGGGCACCGCACCAACGCGTAATGAGTGCATTTGATATTTGAGCGTGCATGTGATACTGTACAACGAAAGGATCGTTTCGCACAATACGAACAAACTGGGATTGTCGATCGCGACACAATATCATATCGTCAGACAGGTACCGAGGAAGATATTTCATGCTGTGGATATTCTCTCTTTTTGACCTTTATGTAGATAGGCGTCTCTTAAAAAGAACAAACATAAAGTGTTATTGAGTTTCCGTTTTAATTATTGACTTGAGTTATAATAGGGTTCTTGGAATCGGCTAATGAGTCAAGATTGTTTGGGAACTAATGGGAACCGCCCACCCATTTGTAAGTTTCAAGTTTCTGCCGAGAAAACTATGATTGTTGCTTTCAATAGGGCCAAAGACGCTAGTTTAATTAAGAGTGGTGAACATTTGGTCTGCCGTTTTAAATAGATAGAAAAACTTGCATTTTTAAGGTGGTCGTGCTGAGGCCTCCACTACACATTCCATAATGCGCTTATCAATGGCTCCCAAAATTGGCTCATAAATATTCAAAATAAAATCATTGTTAAATAAAGGTCCAAATTTACATCGTGGCGGAAACATTTTTCTGACAGAAATCAACAGGCAAAAACAAAGACTTTAATCAGCCGACTCCCTATCGTGCTAGATATATTACTTTGTCATTATCGGGATGTGTTATGGCGAATAACCAACCCGCGCACACACAAACCTCAAACCTTTTTCCTTTTTTTTTTTGACGTCCACGCAATTTAAAAGTAAGTATACCAAACGATGTCTATATAATCCTCATATTTTTTAGCGTGTTCTTGCCAGTGTCCTTCTCGGGCTCATTTAGTTATTTCTTTTATGACCGTTCTTGTTAATGTAGGGTTATACTACTTTGTATCCTAAGATGTACAACCTGGAATGCTAGAAGTACGAACTCAAAACTTTTGGAGTTTCTCCAGCTGCGCAATAATTTTTATAGATATTTTTGCCAAATTGCCCAAGCTTCAAAGAGAATGCTGGGAACGTAGGTACACGCGCTGCGCACGCTGGCGACTGCAGCTGTATACTGTTCAAAAAAAAAAAATCTACAACAAACGGTTCTCTGCACATGCGTTTCGCAACGATCTATTTTTATTATTTACTTTAAATCATTAATACAAGGAAGCGCGTGGAGAGCGTGTAGCTACGTTCGCAGCATTATCTTTGATGCTTGTTTAATTGAGCTAAAAGTAAGCAGCCGACATTGGCTCAGGGGCCGCATGTTTGTATCGTTCCCTGCGTGGCATCATAGGGTGCGACCATAGCCTCCTATATACTGACAAAACCTGGCAGATCGCCACGAGAAGCGGCCGCCGATATGAAAAAGTTGTAGCGGCAGACAACGAATGAGAGGAGAGCCACGTGACTGGCGCCCCGCTCCGGCGAGACGCCGAAACACATTTCTCCCGAGCGAACAAGTGTGTTTCGGGTCCTCGCCGCTACAAAAGCTGTGCACTGACGCCTAAGTTCCCCAAGAAATTGCTCTTTGATTCTCTGTGCTAGCAGATCCTCGCGCTCCAAATCGACGACCGGGCACACTATGGCTCTGTCGTGGAATTGCCAGGCTTTGTGAGTATAGAGGAGGCTATGGTGGGACGGAGCGAAACACAGAATACGAGAGTACGAGAAGGCGACGCCCAGGGCGCGCATCCGTGGTTGATTGAATTAAATAAATAAATAAATAAAAACACAACGTAAAAAGAAAACTTGTTGAAATCTTGATTTAGTGGGACACCTGATAGCAGCGTCAAATGTTTTGGTTGATGGATGGGTCATCATGCTCAGCTCTCTTTGCCTTTCCAGCCCCGTCCTCCACCAAATTATGCGACGTCTATCAAGTGTCGTATTCAGGAAAAATGACGAAGATGTTGTTTTCAACGTTGTCTTTTATTCAAACTGGCCACCAAAACCAAAGCTAAATGTCGTTTTGTACTTTGGCCTCCCGCGCTCTTTGTCTTCTTTGTATCTCTAGTCACAGTCGTTACGGTCCATCAGGTCTATTTCAAGTATTCGTGTAAGATTTAAAAAAAATACAATTATTTCCCACTAATAGTTACAACGAAAGGGACATTATTAATCTGCGCTATAATTTCCAGGATATGTATAAATTCTCTCATTCGTTCTTGAGCACCTGACCTATATTAATGAGGTTCCTGAGATAGGCAGCGTGCTGATGTTCTCATTTTCTTTAATATTTGGAATAAACTCGAAAGATTACAACCTAAATATATTTTGTTTCTTTTTTTATTAGCGCCTGATTTTGTCGACGTTATAAAAGTATAAACCTAACTACATTGGCGTTATGGACGAGTGTGTCCATGCCTACAAAATATAAAAACCGCGCACGAAACATACGCCCATTTTACTTTTCTGAGCAGAGCGTGCTTTTTCTGTGCTATCTTTATGTACAATATGTGTACCCTTTTCCCAAATTCTCGGAAGCGAGAAAAACCTGTCCAATGTACTAGTCCACCAAACTAGAAGAAAAAAAACTATAAGAAAACAACTCGCCAATGTTTTCGCTGGCCTTGGCTTGATTTTTGCCGTCTAGAGTTCCCAGCGCTTCAGTGACCTTGTTCCATTGCCATAAATGAGCGCCTCCTGTGCCACTATTTCGTGGCTGCCTGTCCTATTTACAACACATGCTTACTAGGTAATATTTTTTATTTTATTTTGTTTCATTGTTTCTCGTCATAGCGAGCAGTTTTTACAACCCTGACTCGAATGAGCCCGAATTGAGTTCGTCTATCTGTCTGTGTGGATGACATATCTGGTATAACAACAACATGTAACCTACATCTAGGAGAGATGCAATCTGGAAGGTAACCGTAAACTTTTTCAAGTGGTTTACAAAAGGGAATCTTAATGATTTTTTAGAGTTTGGGGCTAGAAAAACTACACATTCCGAAATACTTAGAGCAAATTATATT
Organism: Ixodes ricinus; assembly: GCA_037355805.1. NCBI lineage: Eukaryota > Metazoa > Arthropoda > Arachnida > Ixodida > Ixodidae > Ixodes > Ixodes ricinus. Next base: position 26,110 of record JAZHYW010024252.1, read on the forward strand.
TCTTCCCGTGGCCGAGATTTCGCAGCAACTGAGGAATAGAAATTTTAATTGAAATGTTATTTGCTAAATATGCTTTTGTTGAATCAGAAATATCTTTGAATCGCACAAATGTATAGACCATAATTGTTGCATGAAGTCATGTGAAAAGCTGATGTCAGGGATAACTTGTCAGGTTAACCCAAAGAGACGGCTGTTTTCAAAACCAAAATCAACAGCGGACTTGACCTCGTGAGGGTTTGAATAAAATACTCCTATTTCGTTTTTCTCGCGTGAATATGTCGCACGCCTACGTTCTGAGAATCTGGCAAGACTTGTTTTACATGCAACTCCAGAAAGCCAAAAGTGACAAATATTTAGATGGATATTGACAAGGCATGAACACCAAGTGACCAGCTCTGCATATCCTCAAATCGACAGATTATCCTTTAATCATTTAACTGATATCAAGTGGCTTCGTTGAGTGAATAAATATTTGTAAATAAGTGAATAAATCATAACGCAATATTATTTAATATATGCACCGCTCGTCAGCAAACCAAAACAAGACATTGAAAGTTTATTCGTTTACTCTTTTTTAAAAGTTGAATGTCTTCACTCGAGTTCCCAATACGATTCGTATGTTTCGGGAAAAGCCAACGTGCCGCTTCCTATATCGAGGTGAGTAGTGGTTTCAAGTAACCAGGCTTAAAAGCTGGCTTGAAGATTCTAGATAGCGTATACATTGTACGTACTCATTCAGGCAGTGTGCAGCTGTCAGGACATGGACGTCGGTGATCATGACGCCTCCGCAAAAGGGGAATGGTGACACATACCCAGTCAGAAACTTTCGCAAGCTCACCTGCAATAGAGCCAGAAGGAATTTCGGGAACTGCGGCAATTCGACACACTCGAAACAAACGCCCTCTAGAAAGCTAGGACGTGACCAAATCCAGCATTGCGAAAGCATTCTTTGGTCGCGTTAAAACGATTGAAATGCGTACAGCACACATCAAGTCACAATATCAATCATGTTGTCATTGAGAGCGTAGAAGACGAAGGGTGTGACTTGATTTTTCAACGTATGGTGCCTGGAACGCTTCTCCGACTGGTGTATTTACAGCGTTTAAAAAAATGTGGTCCCTCGATTTTCGCCTGATGACGTCATAGATGTGTCGTGCTGTCGCCGGTTCGCGATCCTGGTGGCGTCCCAACAGCTGTGGTGTATGTGGTAGACGTCTGTTCTGCTGCAGGTCGCTCTCCAGTGTGGCAGTCAACAGAAGCCTCGGCAGCTGCAGGAGTTTGGGACGCCGTGACGAAAGCGACACTCACGTTCGCTCGTGCTTTTCACCAGCATTTCAATGACCAACCGCCAGGATCACGACATCCGACAGCATGACCCTCCGACTTTTGTGACGTCATATGTTTTCACTTCGAGACCGTTTTAGATGCATGGGCGGGATAGGACGCTAATCACACCAGAAGGAGACGCGTTGCTGGCAGCGTAGTTTCAGGCTTCTTTCCTCTTGTTTTGCCATTTTTATCGACCAATGCTGCAACCGATTTGCTTGTGGAAGGACGACACAACGACCGTTTATTATGTGTAGAGGCGCCTACTGAGCCAGTGGCAACTCATTGTAAAAACAACAACAAAGTTAATCTCGTGCCACAGTGGCGTCGCCTTGGAGAGAAGGCTCGCTGTTGCTAACATCGGATAATAAAAACGAGCATTACGACATTAAAAATCCTATAACTAAGGATTGCTAAAAATTGTGTCAAATAATCAAGCACGTGTTAGGAACCTTAGTTATAGTCGAGTGTCACCCAGTGACAACTAAAGCACCTCTTTCTGAGAAAGCGATGTTCTTTGGGTGATCGCCCGTGTCGTCTGTGAGTTCCAGTTTGTCGTTGGTGCAAATAAACTGCTATTTATACTCGACACAGGACTAGAATATAAGGATTAGGGATTTTTATTACACGTTTTAAGCACCAGCGTTTCTTCCATTTTTTAAATATCTTGCGGGTTTAGAGCACGTCCATTAAAGTGAATTTTAATTTAATTTGTACTTAGAGTCCACTGCAGAAAATCACACAACGCTGTCAAGATTTTCTTTTCACTTATAAATACTGTCGGCCGTTTCATGAAGGCCATTGTATTAGGGGATGATATATAGTATGAACAATTGCACCAATCTTGCGACAAACAAAATACCCGAGAAAATTGCGTAAAGTTATCACTTCTGAGAAACAGATGAGCAAAACAAAAGGAAAGCATATTACAAATTCCGCTCAAATTTAAACGTATAATTCCCTAATATTTTAAAAAAGTGTCACCGATTCACCATAGTCGATCTCTTCGTCGCATTTTTTTTCACAATCTATCACTCAGGAGAGATGTCATTTCCTCCTCAGTGATTGATGGTGAATCATTGACAGAAGGTATTGCAGCCGAGCGTCTTTGATTTCTCTAACATCACTTGCTCTTTAAACCTAACGAATGCGAGCTTTTTAGGTGCCTCTGATTATTACGACTCGGAAGTTTCCACAGTATTTACCGGGTGCACCGAGCCACAAAAGCCGCGATCACACATGCTAATAAGTCGTACAAAATATAGTCTGCAGACAGTAGAGAGTTTTAGCGAAGCGGGTTTGCACATGCGATACGGTACGGTGGGCCCTCCGGTATGAACTGCGCATGTGCGAGTCTTCTGCGGTAGCGCATGCGGGGTTCGTACCGTATCGGCTCTGCAAAAAACGGTTCCCTAAAACTCTAACGTCTGAGGCGTACCTCTTCCGTGTATAACGGTCCCGACATATTTGTCATGCAGAAAGTGTCTGATGTCATGTTCGAAGTTTACATACGCTTAAAGCAACCATGCTTGTAACATTGTCTACATGTATCTGCACATATTCGAGTCATCATGTCTGCAGCAAACCCTGCTTGTTTTTTATGATCCACGAGCAGTGTTACCACGGCTGAAGAGAAGCGCCAAACAACGTCTGAGAAATTAACACACATTTATGACAAGTGATTCAAGTTGAGTGTGAGAGGATACCGGCGACGCGCTCCAGAGTATAGTGTTAACGCGTCTCAAAGATGCTAAACAGGTGGCACGCGCACATCCAATGTCCCCTTGAGCACAGAGCTGGCGCCTATGACAGCCAGCAAAACGACCATTTTGGCCAAAGGTACTGGGTTTATAAGGCATGAAACACTGCAGGAGTGAAACTACCTGAAATAATATTGACCGTAATAAAAAAAGTCATTAGGTAGAGAGACTGCCGTGAGGTAAAATCTAATGTCAGTTTGATCGATTGATATTGGCTTATCTTCTGATCAGCGCGCGCTACCCTTGGAGCATCGTGGTCACGTGCGACGCTCGTAGTCAGGATCGTGAGCTTATTCGCCGATCAAGTAATGTCAGCCGAAGGAACTGACCTTACATTTTACCGTGTCGCAGCGGTATATAGTACGGTTCTTGTTTCACGTTTCCACCGCCAGGCCGCGAATGCTTTGAAGTTTGAAGTATACATGGATTCTCAAGAGCCAGGTACGGTAAGAAGTTAGAGACAAAAGTCATTTTGCCTGACTGAGGCCTCTAACCCTTGCAGTTTATAGCAAGTACGCGCCATTGTGAAACAAATAAAGATACAAACAGGAAAACAACCTCTGACATATTCCGGCGTAATAAATTTCAACACATCTTTAAGACAAGATTAAAACCTTAGAAATTGCTAAGAAACAAGACATTGTAGCTCTTTTGCATATTTGAGGAAGATGACGCAACTGATTAATCATATTATCATTAGAATAAAGAACCAAATATTATCCAGTCATGTTGAAATATTTTTTTTATTTCACAAAGGAATCGGCTTATTATTGAGTAAATATTTTTGCCAAACCTGACGAAAACCACAAGGTCACCGTTTCTAAAAGTCACGTCTTTGACGCTGGATGGCGTCGGCTCTCCAGCGTCAAACTCTAAACAGTTTGTTATTAAACACGAACTGGAAAATAAACTCCCCGCTAAGAGGTCAACCCTACTGCGTCATGGCGCGTTGATCATAAGCCAGATAATTGCTTGCTTTTCGCCAACGCCAATAAAAAAAACAGTTAATTTGACGTAGGTTTTTATTATTATTATTGTTGTGGCGTCGGAAATATTGTTCTTTTGTAGTGAGTGGCCTAGTTAAGCCGTTCCTCTCGCAGATTGGGGGGTTGAAAACTACTGTAGCAAGTTTTTCGTCCAATGTGCTGCAAACTTGCAATTTCACGTAATGACGTAAAACAATGCTTCTAACTGAAAAAAGAAATACCAAAGTGCACCAACCATATAACCAAAATCATCCGGTTCAGCACTCCTCCCTCCTACGATCCTCCTTCGCCGATGCAACTGGGATGCCTCGGTCCGACACACGGGGCCTGGAAATCACAAAAAGTCAGCCAGAGTTGCGCCTCCTAATGCGAGTTTTACTCAATTGTTTCGTATTGGTTAAACATTTTCAGCATAATTCTCACTGTATGTGTCGGTCTTTCTGTGATCATGGCATCGCAAATCTCGGTGCTTTCAGCTCCTTCGTGCCATATCGAAAGTTATATTAAAATATAATAACCTACACAATAACCAAAAGTATACCGTTACATTGAATAGCTTCAAGGAATTGAGTGCAAATACCCGACTTCATTTAGATAGAACGACAGAGTGCTGAATTTTCGATGTCACCACTGTGGGCCAGCGCCGGTAACAAATTGGACAGAGTGCTACATCGGGCTTCGGCCGAAACCTGAGTTCAACAAATAAGAACACGAATACAGATGAACGCTGACACAGCACTCGTGTCTAATCTGGGAAAATACAACATTACAATTTTGTATCTAGGTGGCATCGGCATACCCTCCCTACAAATGAATGACAAAACTACGGCAGCTTAACTACATGTAATTACGTCATGGACTACTACAACAAAGTCAAGACAACCTTCACATTACCGGTTTGAGTTGGGCTAGTTGGTACATGTCATGAATAATGAGAGAACAGCTTGAATACTAAACGATTACAGACAGAACAATACATCACTCACAGCTTTGTGTTGTGTGTGTCATGTCATGTATCTGCGCAATCGTTTTGTGTTCAAGCTGTTTCTTCACCTTCACATTACGCACGCACGTCCATGGCATCGCAGCGAACATCTTTTGTCGCTGCGGTGTTTCACTATACATTAAAATGGCAACCCAGGCGCTTCTACTACACACCACCGTTCACGTGGCGCCGGCCATACTCCCCATCTCAAAAACCTTGATACCTAATTTTACGTTGAGAGGGGCAAGAGAACGTGCCGTCACGTCGCACTGACCTGTTTGGCACCATTTCTATATAGCTCTAACTTTATTCCGCTTGCTTTACCAAGTCTAGAAAAGTGATTGCCTCTGGCATTTACCAATAGTGCAGTAAGCGTACAGCATTTGTACACCCTCTTCGCGGTGCGCCTTTTAGAGGCACAGTAAGCAGGCCACTCGATGACACATTGCGAGGGTTTTCTGAATACATTTTGAAGAAGCAAAAAGACGAGGAGCGGAAGAAGACCAGGAGCGAGCTCCCGAGGCAGAGATTTCGACTGGACAACCTCCGCAGCACCCTAAATACAGTAATTCATCGTGCATAGCAAAAACAACTTTCAACCATCTCGCACTAAAAAGCCGTCACAGTGTCATGTGACACTGTGACATCACACATGGCCTCATGTGCCAGGTGACGTTATGGCGCCACGTGATATCAGGGTGCAGTTCGACGTAATGAATTCACGTGACTCATGAAGTCACCTGGCGTTACAGTATCACGTGGTATCATAGTCACACGTGACGTCATTAAGTCACGTTATACTGTGTCTTCATTGGGCTACAACCAACGGACAGAAAATCACCCAGGCTGGTCCCAAACATTCGATGCATTTAAAACCACAAGTATTAGAAACTGAGCATCCCACATTTATTTTTTTAATAATGAGCACTACGGTTCTTGGCCGCGCTTTTTTTTGTAGAAGCGGGCGAACATACTGATAAGTTCTGGTCTTCTGGACTACGCAAAGCAGGTGTATAAACTTGAAGTGACTGAACTGCACTTAGAGTGACAATAACTCCTTCCGGCACCTTTTAAAAGAAAAACCATCGAATAACATATAATGTAACCCAATCTTAGGAAAGCTAGAACACCTTATAGCAGCGGTCTCAAACACGCGGCCCGTGGGCCGCGTGCGTGCCTCGACTCGATGGGACGCGGCCCGTAGGAAACCGGCTACGAGTTCCTGTTCCCATGTCTCGAGGGCTAGAAATGGTACGAGCCATCGTAATCTTATCTCGCCGATTCATTTTCGCTCGATAACGTCGCTCCGCTCTTTAACGTATTCACTAGTTTTTACATATCTGTGTTCATTTGCGCTTTGTTTAGTTTTATGTTTTGCTTGTCAGCTTTTTGTAATGAAAAAATTCCGGTACTAGGCTGCAAGGGCGAGCTCTTTGTTGAAGGATGCATCTTGGCTGCGCAAACTCTCGATCAGCAGGAGCAACTGCCGAAGACAAAGCTACGAGCTCGGGATTCTCGTCTTAAAAAAGATATCACCATTAAAAGATCAGTATGGGTGTTGTAATAGAAATCGCCAGGAAGGTAAGAACTGTCAAATAACTGATGTTTTTAGAGACACGTCGAGCTTAGTTAATTCCTGAGTGAATTGAGCAACGGGAACGACAGTGTGCTTGCTCCCTTGTTCTATTAAAAATGCGAGCACGTTGGCGGGGCGGTGTCATTTTAATTATTGTTATCACATCAGGTCAGGGCCTGAAGTAGTCTTATAAACAAACCAAACGTAAAAATGGCACTGGAAAAACTGAGTTTACATAAAGTATAGAGCACGAGGTGTCTTTTCTTTTAGATATTTTGACCCTCCCCCCCTCCATTTAACTTTAACCCGCGGCCTTTCCAGTGTCGGCTATCTGGCCCCCATGCTGAAATGAGTTTGAGACTACTGCTTTATAGAAACAAACATGACTATAAGGAGAGACTGTTTGTAGATAATGTTTTCGTTGTTTCCTTTTGCTTCACAGCAATCCAGATATCGCAATAAAAATGGCCGTGTTATTTACCACCGACACGCCACCGCTGGATCCGCTACAAACTCGAAAAAAAGTTTGGCAACCCGCACGGCACGTGCGGAGGCGGCCACATATGGTATTTTGAATGAACGTCGAAATGCTTTGCGACATCCCCTTAAAAAAACCTTTGTTTCTTCAAAAGAAAACAAATAACGTTATTCGATTTTTATTTGCTAAAAGACATAAAGGTAAAGCGTTTTTGCACTACCTTTACGAAGTGAGCAAGGAGGTCCGCCGAAGGCCGCAGGTCGTCCTGCGGACCTCCCTGCTTTCTTTGATTGGTCACGTACGTCATGACACCATCCCTAGTTTTGCGAGCCAGCTGTTGCGGCTCCGCTACAAAAACATGCAAGTGGCGTCTATTTGGCGGCACAAAGAATAACATATAGGTGATACTTGTTTTTCTGTGCAGGTTACGTCGACCTTCTGGATGAGCCTCCCACCATCGTGCCGTCGTGTTTTGCGTGACGTAGGTTAACGACCTCAGGCTAGCAGAGGTACTGCACTGGCTAAATGACTGACATACGCCGGAGACACTAGTCACCCGTTCGCGCCATCTAACTTCCTGTTGACTGAACACGCACACAACGCACCTATTTTTGTCACTAAAGCAACGAAAAAGAAAGCAATCTGGAAAATGATCTGGAAACTGTGGGTGACCAGTGGTGCTGGATATCCCTCTATTACTTGGCCTGGGGTGTCTAGGTGAGAGTCATTCGTATTTTATGTCAAATATTTGTTAGGGGATAATTGTCGGAGGGTAAGAAAATCCTTTACGACATGCGTAATCAAAGCAAAATGTTTTACCAAACTCCAACATCAGTCATTTTTTGCTATTGTTTTTTATTAGACTAACATCACAAAGCAGCAGTTCTTGGTTGCCCCTCAAAGTCCAACAGAAAATCTGGAAACGATCCGGACATGAAGTACCCTCTTTTACATGAACACACATAAAGACGGAGGTAGGAATTCCATCATCGTGCACTTGAATAATCCACCTAACCAACACAAGATGTTCCACCTCTAAAGAACAGCTAGACGCGTTGAAACTCTGATATCAAACAAAAAGAAAGATAATACCCTGACCGTAGCCTAGTCGTACAGTTTGTGTTTGAGACCTATGCAGCGAATGCTGCAAAAAGCTAGAATAGATGGGCGCCACGTACGAAAAGCCGTATAGCTAAGCGTCCAGAAAGCTTCAGGAACACGGATGGGACATTCGTAGGAAAGAGCTTTAACAGAAATAGAACTGTGATTGACAGACGAGCAACATCCTGTCGTACACTGCAACTACGCAATCCCCGTGCAGAACCCTCCCCGAACCCTCTTCGAGCAAAACCCATTAAACGCACGGAAGGCGGACGTGCATGAAGCAAAAGTGAAAGCTCGCCGTTTACCCTATAGTCGTTGTCGACAAATGCCTGGTCAATCGATGCAGCAGGACTCACTAAACACCTCTTTAGACAATTCCTGTTTCACGACGATGCATGGATCGAGAAAGTCCGTAATTACAATTTTACGACCGAGCCGCAGGGGCTTACGGCCGAGCCGAGGTCGTGGACCACAGGAGTAGAGCGCTTTCAGATGAGTAATGACTGCGGTTTACCGGTCTAAGTATTTCAATTCGCTCTTTTTCCGCGAGATTTCAGTAGAATTCCGAAAGATTTTAAATCGAGCGGAAAAGCAACTCGGTAAGAATTCCAAAGGCTGGTTCACACACTTGCTTACGACCGTGGGCCTTGATATATATATATATATATTTTAATCTCTTACGACAAGAGTACTTACTGGCGCCATCTGTCGGGTAGTCGTGGAACGCTCATTGTCGATGTATTTACCCTTTTTAGCGTCAGTCTTTTTTTCCTAGGTGGACGCGCTTTTTTACAGTTTTATAATTCATAAACGACAATTTTCTATAGATAGCATATTAATTTGATTTTGCAAAAACGGCAAAAACTTCGCTCTAGTGAAATGCAGTTCCAGAGTCACCTGCTAGATTGCGCCAGCGTGCCAGCGTGTTTTTCGTCGTAAGGCGTCACAGGAAATCGACCCGTGTCCTAAGCAAACACAGGTGTGGAAATTATATTGCCTTGTGTCAGAACCTTCTTTTTGTGTTCACCTGTAGCCATTCTATATCACAACGTGTCCACGTACCCATATCACAAAACCATTTCATATAGCCAAGATTGACGGTTCAAGGATCAATCGCGAGAAACATTGCGATTCTACATACATTTTGTGATGAGATGCAGGTTTTTTTCTTTATTGCAATTAGGCGGCTTGAATAAAGTATTAAATATGTTTCACTGCATTCTATTTAACATACACAATTGCTACAATAGAAGGGTATCGCCTGGAAAAGTGTCCACGCTATATCGAAGCATAAGTTTAACCGCGATGACACTATGGCCGTGTTCCAAAATTCACTCGATCTTACTCCAGCGCAAGGGTTTTGTACCTTGGCGCTTCTCAAACCTACCCGCGTCCAGCGTTTTTCAATCTTCGTTGTCACGTGACACGACCCGCCGGAGTAACTCGAATCCATTGACCCCGTAAGTGATGATGTCACAACATGGCGTCTGGGTCCAAACAAACCGTTGCTAGGGACGTTGCTATGGACTAATGCATGGAGACTCCACATGAGGCTAGATTTTTGCTTACAAGTAAGTAAACAATTTTTTGTAAGCAACATAACTTCTTGATATCTAATTATGAAGATGTTCTTGTCGTCTCAGTGTCGACTCGCAACGATGAAAGCCATTTCTGAAGTCTTACACTCCGCTTTGCTTTGGTAGCAGACGACACGATAGATTTGCTGGCCTCTGCTGCAGCGGGCGTCTTCACTGAATTGCGTCGGTAAACGAACGACAAAAACAAGTGCATCACCATGGCCGTAAAGGCCTCCCCAATGTGCGTTTTTTTGTTTTGTTTTTCTGTGAACAACTTAGCTTAGTTACGAGGGGTGAAAATGCTGTAAAATCAAACCACGTCATGCAGATCAGTTACGACGACGACCTGAAATGCATTACCGGCGTCACCGGCGTAGTGCAGGCCAGCATGAGAAACAAATCGTACGCCGTCGAGGTAAGTCTTTTGTTATTGTTATTATTGTGGTTGTCAGGTTATTAAAGAATTGCATGTCTATCGCGATTTCGCAGTATTTTGCTTTTTTTTCCCCCTTGGTATACATCAAATTCTGTGGATGTGCTCTTCTGGTGAAGATCTTCATCGAACCCTCGGTGCGAGTACAATCTGTAACAAACTCATCTTATGTTTTTTATCCAGTTTTTTCACGCTTTGGGGTCTTGCGGAAATCTGAAGAAACTGCAAGAATCTTTCTCCACGCGATGGTTACAACCAGGTATACGAAGCACCCTCGCATAGCGCGAGTCCGCAAACAAAATTTGGGATCTCAACCGTTCGCCTGAAGTGCTTTTCTCACGGGTGCAATGCGATCTTTTAGCAGACGATCATCTCGATCGACGCCCGGACTTTCGATAAACCATATTTTGCATCGCACCCCACTATGAAATCTTATAGGTGTCTGAAACTCATTATATTTAAAACAAATGCGATGTGAGAATATCGTCTTTATTCACACGATTCAAACGACGGCCCCGGCTTGGCCGGCCGGCGTGCGGCAGACGGCAGACTTCTTGCATTCGTCGTCTGCTGCAGGCATCTTGAGGACCGGAAGTTGCAGTCGTAAATATTTCAGAAACGAGCGATTACCGGCACACTTCTGTCGAAACATATGACACATTCAAGCTTTCTATATCTCTGATTTTTAGAAGTTTAAATCCTACTCCTGATTTTTGAAAGGTCGGGTTTTCGTAGCGAAACCGAGCCACATGTATTCGTCTATAACAACGACCCTAGCAACGGTTTGTTTGGACCCATGACGTCACACTTACGGAGTCAATTTGGGTGAGATTTGTAACAAAGCCTATATTCCATTCCACTTCACACTGTGCTCTAAGGGAAGCGCCATCGTAGCCAACCCAACGCGCGCGACGTGACTTCACAATCAGCACCTCGCTCCGCCCAACCGGAAGGCCACGTGTCAAGCTACGAGGCTCGAGCTATACATTGGCTCCTGTAGTTCGTCGCGTCCTCCACAGCTGTACGTTACGAATCGCGCCTAAGGACATTTTTCGTGCAGTCGTCCCCATCTTGAATCGTGGAACTTCCGGATTACGGCAAAATATTGTCTTGCCCTCGCCGCACAACTGAAAGAGGTTCACGGTATTATCGCAATTTTCAATGCCTGTTTTTTGTATATGTTTTACTTGTTCCAGGTTGTAATGTCATGTTTGATTGTTTTTGTTCAAACATACCGGATGTGAAGGCTACGTGGCTGGAGACCAACGTTACTAAACTACTCAGTTGGGAAACTGCCATAGAGGCTGCTCTGCAAAAGTGGCCCCGATCTGTCCTCGCGAACCGAGCTAATGGCGAACACAACGCCGCCATTTCTCCCGCAGCGGCCACTCGAGGAACCGCACGTTACTTCTATTATGGCGTTAATCGGCCATTTTGGCGCCGAAACAGATAGATTAAAATAGGTTACAGGGGTGCCACGCCCGTCTCCCCAGCGGACGCGCCGCGTCATACAACTGAAGTTAAAATGCACCTAGGTCGGGACGCGCTACCTGAAAGCACCGCTGAGGCATGGTTGTATAAAAGCAATATTAATTGTGCCGTAAACCTTGCAAACTAAAGATTTTAAAAACATCACGCGCCCTTCATTTTGTACTAAACTCCAATAAACGTTACTACAAAAAGAGTTTTTTTCTGTTGGTTTTTACGCAAAAACCTGCTTTCTAAAAGCTCAAGGTGACCACAGTACATACAAATGATAAAGAGTGGCGCTGTTGTCGTATTTAGCTCTGTCTCGGTGGACGCCAGCGGCCCAGGTTTCGACGGCGAGTTTCCCAACTGAGTGTTTTAGTAACGTTGCTGAGGACCAAGGTGAACTTAAAAGGTAGATGTATATGTTATTCCGATAAAGAGAAGCGCTGCCGTGAGCTGTCGCGGCGACATTCTCTAAGGTATTTTTGGTCTCCACACAAGACAACGAAAAAATCTCAATCACTTTTTTTCAAATAAACAATGATTTCCTGACTTTATTAGTTATTAAGGTGTCCCAAGTTCAGTTCAGGCATTTTTTATTCCAGCTACGTGACACACATAAAACATCCTCACTCAATCTACACCGTTTGAACATCAATCGGTCATCGGTCAAATTTGCAGTGAAAAAAAAAGGAATCGTTCAATGGAACAGTACACGTGTAAAAATGCGTCAAGTCCAATAAACTTTCTATTTAATACGTTGGCTTTACTTAACCAGGCTGGAGCAGCTTACTAAAAACTTCCAATTCCTCTTTAGCTTCCAGCAGATGAACATAAAAAAAAATTGAAAGACGTGTACAAATTTTTGTAACGCGACAACAGAGCTCAGCTCTTAAGGTATTTTGATTTTGCGATATACCGTGACGGGAGGGTACGGAGGAGGAGGAGGGTAGGGTAGAGAGGGAGAAGGAGAAGATATGGTACGGAGGACCCTCCCTCCTCCTCCTCTGCTCTTCCTCCCCCCTCCTCCTCCTCCATAACCTCCCTCCTCCCACAGTTTACCCGCTGAATTTAACTGGAAAAGTGACGTCACGTGACCTCAACACCAATTCAATTCAAATCAATTTCTCCGCTAAATTTAGCGTGGAAACTGATTTGGTGTTGAGGTAATCTGACGTTAGTTTTACCGCTAAATTTAGTGGAGAAATTGTATGCGTAGTGTTGCATTATGGCACATGACAGATCTAAACACCAATTCAGTTTCTTCGCTAAATTTAGCGGTGAATTGAATTCGTGTATATAAAGTTTGTGACATCCCATAATGCAACACGCGCGGTTACGCCGATGGCGACGGCGACGGCAACGCTGCGAAACATGGGAACGAGAGCCTAACAGCTGCACTCTAAAGCAAAAAAAAAAAGCTTTATTTATTGCAGTTGCGCTCGTGAATCTAGCGCAAACGTACAGGGGGGTTGATAGTTAACTAAACAAATTTTATTGCAAAAAAAGCCTTGAAGAGTACAGTAATCTGGTCTATGTAGATGAGTTATACGGCATGGGGACTGAATAGTGTGAGCTAATGTTTACAATAAGTGGACTAAATAACAAAGCTTGTTAATCAATGTCTTAATTTTTGGAATTAAAAAGATTATTTTAATCCGAAACTCTCTGAACATATCAAGAATCACTAAATCAGTAATTTTTTTTTAATAATTTAAGCGCTTGGGAAGCGCCGGGTTGCCGTAAAGTTACCAGTCATGCAACAGGAGCAAGACCGGCAGTGCGAAAACGCGCATGACAAGATTATCCCCCGAATTTCATGGAGTCAGTCTTGCGACTGCTGTACGAGTGGTAACTTAGCGCATCCCCCGGCTTTCCATGGCGCTTCAGAAGTTTCTAAAATTGACTAATTTAGTGTTTTTTGGTAAAGCTCGTCAAGTTGCAAATTTAGCCATGTGTTTTTTTTCTCTAAATTAGAAGGACAATTTACAAATCTTAGTTAATGATCTAACCGATAGTTACGATTGGCCACTTATATTAGTGAGCGTTGGCATACGAGCGAACGCAAGCACGGTGTGTTTGCGTTACCGTTGCGTGTGTTATACTTTTCTATACGTTTGCTCGTATACGCACATACAAAAAGTCTGTATTATGTTCCCCTGGCCGTATAGATCACATGCACAGAAAGGACTTTTGTACCGTTCGAGGATTTTTTTTTTTTGTTTGAAATGAAATCAAACTTCCTGCATAAGCCCTAGGAATTTCCTAGGCGTGACCCAACGTTACTGGATCGGAGAAGTTGACAAGCTCCGAGATAAAAGTGACGCGCTGCCATTCACTGCCGCGTAGCGGCGCTCGTCTCCAAGCCCACCAGACCCGTTCGGTCTGACTGGCCTCAGCACCCGTGGATACGCCGTGAAACATCGTTTTTGTGTGGGTTCAACAAAGTGTATTACTAAGGAATGTTGCCAGTGTGATAATGTCCGGATTGAGACAACATTTCCTGGGACTTTTGAGGTAAATTTTTGCCCGCCAAACCTTCTTAGTTTTGGCAGTTTTCCGACATTCGTCACCAAGGCAAGCAGATCGGAGAAATGGCTGCATCTATCGTTCGTGGTTTCCGGCACATGGACCGTTGTGTTTTTGTCGTTTGCGGACTAAAATACCGTCGACTTCCTCTTCTGGTGTTTTGTGTGTGGGTCAGAAGTTCAAGCGTAAACTGCTGCATACTTACCAGAGCCGCATTAGGAAAGAATGACATTTTGAAGACGCCTTCGTCGTTTGAAAGAATCGGGCAGTGTTTGTAGTTGTATTCGGCTACGTTGAGGCCTGCTACTGGTGAAAACAGCTGAGTTATTCCTCTCGTATGTTCTTTACGTGTGTGACAACCTCGCTCCCTTGCGTGTGCGTGCCATTTCGGAGATGTGAGTAAGAATTTCAAGACATCTCTCCGATCAGCTGATCAGCGCGAATTCGTGTGTGTATATTTGGAGATTTACGTGTGAACGTGGGGTAGATATTAGAACAGTTATTTTACAGTACTTGCTACAGCTCCGCGGCAACAGTGCACGAATTGTGAGACACCCTCGTTGACTATGTGAAAAGAGTTCATTTGTGTGAGCGTATACGCATGCTCCATGTGCCTGACAGAAACATGCTTATTGACGTGTTTATAAGCGCGCGTTAATTTAAATTCGCTTTATGTTAACTACCATTTTCTTAACACTGTATTTGTCGGTAAATGATAATGTTGTTTTATTGATTTCGTGACGTTTCTGTGATCTATTTCAAGCCAAAATAAAGACATTTTAGCTACCCTGATACTGCGTCATATGAAGGCTGGGGTGCAAATACCACTTTTGAAAACTGCAATGCCTCCTTGTTGTAACGTAAATGCTCTTCTACGCGAGATGCATCAATCGAGAGGTGACGGAGAAGGTGGCGGTAGCAAACGAGAAAGCTCGAGTCCTGTGATCGCCAACTACAAATATTTTCAGTCTTGATGTCTTGCATTCGCGCTCGCGATTTTTTAATGCAAACAGAAATAAACGTGGCACAGTATTCATATGCAATTTAAGCCTTGCCGAAGATATGTAGTGGTAACAAAATAAAAGGCAGAAAATGCATATTTTTCGTTTCCTTGTGACAAGTGGGAGCGTTTATCGAGAACTGCATACGGTGCTGCAGCGCACGCAAGCCCCTGCTTGTAGATGCTGGTCATAAACGAAAAAGAGAGACATCAACTGTGACATAAATCCCGTTATACTTTGATATTACACGAACATAGAATCGCACTAGGAAGCCTGACCCAAAGCTAGGCATCCATGCTCCTATGCGATGAATTATAGAGTAAAAATCGAAGAAACCGTTAGCGTGCATAAGTACAATCGTGACTGCAGTAGAATCCGCTTGCAGAGTCTATTTCCTAAAAAGAAGAGCGCAATGGCCGCCGACGTGCCGTCGACCGGCTGATTTCGAAACGAAACGCCAGCGTCCCGAGCTTGCTCAGAGCTTGTCCGGCCTTGCGGACCGGGCGGGCTGCGACAACAGCGCCACCACGCTCGCGCGAACGGAGGGGTCTGGCTTTGCGAAGCGCGGCTGATGCGGAGCTTGTCAACTGAGCTGATCTAGTACCGTTGGGCGTGACCAGCCAGCCGTCTGTTCGATTGAAAGCCTACATTGTTCATTGAGCAAACATTGTCCATTGAGCAAACATTTTTTTTTCTAGAGGAAAAAGAGCTTGCATTTTTTCTTTAAAAGTTTTGGCTGCAATAATTTTGTCGAAGGCCACGTGGATAGCGAATTACTTCCACCAATGGGAGAAAGCCAAGTTATGAAGAAAAAAAAACTAAAAATCAATCTGGCAAAAAATAAAAACAGTTGGATGCGCTGGAAAGGGGGAACAGGCCAAACGTCTAATCAGCGTTTTTAAGGGAATACTCTCGTGTCAGAACGCCGTTTTGCCTTGCCATTTTTTGTGGCAGTTATTTCTGATTACAACGGGATCTACGGGAAGGTAGAACAATGCATGAAAATCATTAGCCAACCTTCTACCAAGCGCACATTGTCATCAATTATTTTGGGAGTTTGAGGGAAAAGAGATTCTTGTTTTCCTAAATTAACCACACAGCCCAAAACGCCCAGTCTTCGTCAAAAATGTAGCAGCAGCGCTTGCGGCCATATGTCAAAGCTTCCTCACCTAGCTTCATCTGAGAAAAAAGACGATAATAATAACATCATAGTTATCATACCCAGAGACTGGGGCAAAAAAGAAAAAAAAGTTTAAAAACTTAAAAACAATGGGGACGAACAACATATCGATAGGCGTTGAGATATCGTGTCTCCTCTTTTACCACTGCGAATGTCTTCCTCACACTTGCCAAATCTTCGTTTAACATCACTTTGAAAAACTTCCACAAGCCCGCCTGAAGACAAACCCTTGTTTGATGAGGATAATATTCTTATTTCTTTCCACGCTGGTCGCCACCAGTAGAAAAGGTTGGAAGGCATCACTTTACGGGTTCTTCGCCGCCTTTAGGAGCGAGACAGCAATTAAAGAATGGTTGACACATGTACTATGTACTATGTACTATGTACTAAGTACAATGGTTGACACATCTGTGTTAGAATTAGGGTGCACATCTTACTTTCCAGTCTGGGTCGACAAGCGGACCCCACCACTGAAACTCAATGTGCACAAACGTAAACTAAAGTTATGCTTCAGATTTTGACAATATGGTAAAATACCTTTAAGAGTAATTTTTTTCTTCATTCATAACGTGCAATTCGGTATATGTAGATTTTTTACTACCCTGCTCGTCTGTGTTTCGTCCTTGTTCTGTTATTTTTTCTTCTAGTAGTATATCTTTTTCTACATGAGAGTACAAAATTCGCATACGTGTTTCGTTTTGCTTTGACCGAGTGTTGTCCCATTGAATAATACGAGGATTATAGTCGAAACAGGGAATAACCAGACCCCAGTATGTGAAACACGACCGGACATGCAGTAGGAGTAAGGGCATCGGGTGAAGGGGAAAACGCGGGGCAGGGATTCAATCACCCCTTCAATTACCCGCAAATGCGTTCGAGCCTCGGTGATTATATGAAGAAAAGAAACTCCCCGATAATCATAGGGACGTAGAAACCCACTACAGTAGAATAAACGACACTCATTTTCCCCAGACGTTCGGTGAGCGAGGCGATGTAGCAACTTACGTTTGTCATTCTCGTAACTCTTGAGGAACTGAAAGAGAAAAAAAAAGAAGAATATATTAGTACGTGTTCTTGAAAAGTATTGTGAGCGACCTTTACTTCCAAATTCATATAAAGTTTTAAATGCAGTATTCAAAGTGAAATAGTTTAAAATTACTTAGAAGACCTACAAACATAGTTTCGAAACGTAAAAAAATATTTTTTTTATTCAATTGTATTGGTACATTGACGGGGAAACTAAGTGCATAGTCCACGTGGTACGAAGTTTTCTGCTAGATTTAGGGGAGGAAATTGTATCAGTGCGCAGCTCCCACCCATCGTCAGGTCACGTGACGTCAATTTTCCCGCTAAATTTAGCGGGGAAACCGAATATGTTCAGGCCACGTAGCACGAATTTTACCGCCAAGTTCTGCGGGAAAACTGAATCGATTCAGACGTCACGTGGCGTCACGTAAAGTCAATTTGCCCGCTCAATTTAGGGGGGAACGGATTGGTCTTGCAGGCCACGTGACATGAAATTCCCCGCCGAATTTTGCGGGGAAACTGAATCGGTAACTGAACCTAACGTGAGGTAACGTTAGATCACTTTTTCCGCTAAATTTAGCGGGGAAACGGATTGGTGTTATGGGTCACGTCACATAAATTTCCGAGCCGATTTTTTGTGGAAATTTTGTCGGTGTGTAAATCACGTGACTCCGGGTCACGTCACATCAACTGACATCACGGGGCCTAATCCCCAATTTAGTTTCCCCAGTACATTTAGCGGGAAATACGAGGACGGGCAAACAGACGGGCAAAAATGTAAATAAAAAAACTGCCTCGTGACAAAAATAAATTGATGTTTTACTAACTATCGTTACTGGAAGCTTAGGAAACGCCGGCTGTGGCGGGTCCCCAACTTCTTGCCATTATTCCGAACTAATTTAGATCGCGGAATTCGCTGATAAGACCACCGAAGGACGAACCGCGGTGCAAGACACGCGAACCTTATCAAGTCCCGTCCTGTGATTCTTAGTAAGCCGCCAGGGACCTCTCGCATAGTAGTCACCCCCAGGTGCACAATAACAATTCATAGCAAATCTGGGCATGTCATTATCGCAACGCGGCCAGCGGCAGCGCGGATGGCGCGAACGTCATCGTTGTCGCGTGACCGTCAGCCCGGGCGGGATATGAGCTGCTGGGTAGCGGATGTAAGCAGTGCGTCGCGCGAGCCGTCGTCGTACTTCAGTCGGCCTTCTGGGAACGATCGAGATCGTGGAAATCCGAATATACTCCGTTTCACCTGATACGATGGACAGCGACGGACGCCACAATCCAATCTCATGCCATGCGAGGGTCGCGTGAGGTTTGGATGTGACGTAGCAATGCGCCCGGGGTGCCTAAGCACGTGATTTGTACGCAGTGCTCGTATCGCTGGGATGGCTCCTAAGGTCCGCTGCGTTCTATCGTGAGTAAGTAATCTTGAACAAAACAAAGTTACCCTACGTAAAATATTCATACATGAGCAACGCTTTAATGGAATACAATACAAATATTTTGTTTGTTTTGAAGTCGGAAAAACCACAAACGTCGAGGGGAGGAAAATCTTTCTTTTTTTTTTGTTTCTAGTCTAGTTGGCGCAAACTACCACCAGCTATGAATACAGCCTTTAGCATTCATCCATCCATCCGGTCGAAGGATACCCGGAACTCGGCGGAGATGAACACAACGACGCGTCGGAAGCGTGTGTCTCGAACTGTGATGTGCGTCGAGTCGGTGCAGCCATTTCTCCGATGGTTTGTACGTAAGATTGGATAGCTTCGTCGCGCATGTGTCTCGCGCTTTAGCTGATGAGAACTCCAAGGAACAAATCATCAAGCAGGAAAAGTGAACACCATAAGTTAGGTAAGGTTCTAGGTTTCTGAAACTTTCAGTGACGGCAGTGCGACCTTTTATCATCAATAGACCATTTGCTGTCTTACCCAAGCATCAAGGAGAATGCAGGGATTGGTGTTCCACGCGCCACACGCCCACGCCTTTCCTGTATAAAAGATTCGAAGTAAATAACCAAACGAAAGCATTGACGAACGCGCGTGCAAGATGCCATTTGTTTTAGGTATTTACTTTAGAAAATTTACTACTGCTGAGGCCAGCACGTGCGGCGCGTGGAACACCAATCCCTGCATTCTCCTTGATGCTTGGGTAAGACAGCAAATGGTCTATAGATTAAATATAGTGGGATATGAGAAACAGCAATCGTATCATTGTGAGTTCATAGCAAACAGGACTGCAGCATTGCAGGGTCTCGAAACTCTCGAACATTATGGGTTCAGCCGCTAAACGACCAACGCCGTCATAGTAATTCCTGTGTGGAGACAATGAGTTGTCTTCACTCAGAGCTTAAAGCGCGAAACACATGCGCGTCAAAAATGTCCGATCCGGCGTGCGAACTGTCGGGAAGATGGCTGCTCCGAATCGCCGGACAGGACGGTTCGCGACACATGGTTTCCGACGCGTCGTTGCGTCGCTCCGTTCGGCTCCGCCCACTTTCGGGTATCCCTCTACCGAATGGATGGATGGACGCAAATGGCTATATTTATAACGGCGGTAGCTCACGCCACTTAGCCTTGAAAACTAAAATACTTCCCTCGCCCTGCTTGGTTTTTCTGACTTTAAAACAAACAGAATATTTTTATTACATTCCATTAAAGAGTGCATGCCTCAAGATTTTACGTGAGGTTACTTTTCTGCCCAACATCGCGTAATCACAATGAACCGCAGCGGACCTTAGGAGCCTTCCCAGCGAAGCGAGCACTGCGTACAAATCCCGTGACTACGTACCGCGCGCATTGCTGCGTCTCTCCCGAAATTCACGTGACGCTCACACGACACTGGAATGGCTCGTAGCGTCCGCTGCTGTCCATCGTAAGGTGAAACGGAGTATATTCGGGTTTCGACGGCCTCGATCGGTCCCAGAAGGCCGGCTCGCTTTGGCGCGCGAAATCAGCAGCTCGTTTTGAGCGCGCGGGAAAACTCGGTGGCGTCCGTTTCCTTTCACAACCACGACTCGCGTCGCGTGACGCACCGCGCACCGCCACATCCGCTTCCCGAGCCACGAAGCGCCTCCTCGCCCGATCGGTCCGAAAGTCACGTGACAACATGACCTTCGCGCCATCCGTGCTGCCATTGGCTGCGGCCCTCCGAAAATCGGACAACGGTCCGGCGATATCTAGCAAGTTGGTCGCACGCCGGCGCCGGACGGAGCCCCCGTCCGACTCTCCGATGCGACGAAAACCCTCGCCTTCCGAATGTCGTTCCGTCTGTTCGCACGTCGGATCGGACAGTTTGGACGCGCATGTGTCTCGCGCTTAAAGCGCGAGACACATGCGCGTCCAAACTGTCCGATTCGGCGTGCGAACCGCCGGAACGACGTCCGAGGGCGAGGGTTTTCGTCGCAGCGGAGCGTCGGACGGGGCCTCCGTCCGGCGCCGGCGTGCGTCCAACTTGCTAGATATCGCCGCACGGCTGTGCGATTTTCGGAAGGCCGCAGCCAATCAGCACGGATGGCGCGAAGGTCATGTTGTCACGTGGCTTTCGGACCGATCGGGCGAGGAGGCGCTTCGTGGTTCGGGCAGTTCGGGGAAGCGGATAATCCCCCGTCGCCTACACGCACACATGTGGCGGTGCGCGGTGAAGGAGATGGACGCCATCGAGTTTTCTCGCGCGCGCAAAACAAGCTGCTCATCTCGCGCGCCATAGCAAGCCGGCCTTCGGGGACCGATCGAGGCCGTCGAAACCCGAATGTACTCCGTTTCACCTTTCGATGGAGAGCAGCGTACGCTACGAGCCATTCCTATGCCGTGTGAGTGTCACGTCAACTTCGGGAGAGACGCAGCAATGCGCGGTGTGCGTAGTCACGTGATTTGTACGCAGTGCTCGCTTCGCTGGGATGGCTCCTAAGGTCCGCTGCGGTCCATCGCGATTAAGTGATGTTGAGCAGAAAAGTAACCTCACGGAAAATCTCTACACACGCACACTTTAATAGAATGTAATAAAAATATTATGTTTGTTTTAAAGTCAGAAAACCAAGAAGGGCGAGGGTAGTATTTTAGTTTTCTAGGCTAGGTGGCGCGAGCTACCGCCCGTTATAGATATAGCCATTAGCATTCATCCATCCATTCGGTAGAGGGATTCCCAAAACTGGGCGGAGCTGAACGGAGCGACGCAACGACGCGTCGGAAGCCATGTGTCGCGAACCGTCCTGTGCGGCGATTCGGAGCAGCCATCTTCCCGACAGTTCGCACGCCGGACCGGACAGTTTTGACGCGCATGTGTTTCGCGCTTAAAGCGCGAAACACATGTACGACGAAACCGTCCGATCCGACGTCCGACCACGCAATACGTAAACATATAATTTTAAAATGGTGTTGGAGTATATCAAAATCTACCGCAGAAAAATATATCTTTAATTAAACATGTAAAAAATGAGAGCGTAATAAATTATGCTAAATTCGATTTCGTAATACCAAAATTAGTGTTTTGAACACAGCAAAAGTAAGAAAGATATGCAGATTTCATGGCAAAAAAATGACAGCTAAAATTGTCAAAACACGCAAGATATGTCAAAGTTTATTATCAAGGCAGCCTGCAAATCGCAATGCTCTAAATGAAAAACGAAAGTTTTTCCACATGGAGCTTGCACCACATGGAGCTACTGCCATTATTATCCATTGTGGCTGTGCTTTCTATTCAGTGAAACAGTTCGTTGATGTGGCGAAACACAGGCTACTGGAAGATACATTTTGCTTGTGCTCAATTTCCCACTCCTCGTAACACATCTTGCAGTTGCTCCGCCTCTCCATTTGTTTAGATGCATGCGATTCATTTGCTTAGTATGTACAAATATTATCATGTCTGTGACACGTCAGTTCCTTCCATTGAAGATACATTACATTTTGAGCGTGTAGCTACCGGAAATCACCTTTTTCGTCTTCTTCTCCAATCTGAAATACCTCAACCCAGATGGGAATCCCTTACCATCTGGGTTGAGCTGTGAGCTCTCTCCTTCTAGCGCTATCCCCTCGGCTGCGTGTTTGCTTATGGTGAACCCTCTTCTCGTGGGGGAAAATACATATACAGAAACTCTAACTATAGTGGCTAATATGATCGCAAGAAAAATTTACAAATACAAACCGGCAGGAGCTGTTCGAGAAACAAGCAAAGAAGATGAAAACCAAAACCATTACAAGACTCACCGATCGACTTACAGTCGCCGATGCTCCCCGAGCTTATTTGACAAATCATAGCTCCTAGAACTAATATACGATGGTCCGACACATGGGTGTAGCAAACCGGGGGACAAGGGGGCGCTCTCCCCCCAGTCCTCAAAGTTGGGGGGGGGCAAGGCATGTTGTAATATAATTCAGAACGCGCCTAAATGGAGCAATACTCATTCGGAATGTCCACGCAATAAACTATTTTCAAAAGTGGAAACAGCCCTGTGTCCGTGCACTTCTTTTACTCGTCCACTCGTCCTTTAATAATATGTTTGCACTGTTTCCAATTTTGAAAATTAACAACCAACTCGCCCAACTTATCGCCTTGTTAACTATTTTCTTTGGTCAAATTTCATGGTGCTAAGCCTAAGCGATGAAGCAACACCTCAGAGAGTCCGGAGCTACTTTACCGGGTTTTGTGGACGCACCAAAAAAATATTTAAGTTTGGAAAAAATGTCTTTAAGGATTTTTTATTCTAAAATAAAAGGAGGGTCGGCCATAGTTATCTGCGTGATGTGTCGCCTGTCGATACGTGTTATGTCCAGCGTGCGGTGCTTGCACGATATTCCGTTGAAACAGAATGCCATTTATTAGGGAGTTTCAGTACTGCGTATACGAGCAAACGAAAGCTCTGTGGATATGCGTTAGCGTTGCGTGTTCCACACTGCGCATGCGCGGAGCCCGAACTGCGGTCTTGAATTGGCGCGCAGCGACGACGTGCGTCCGCAGCCTGTAGTACGTAACGCTAACGCAAACGTACAGCGCTTGCGTTTGCTCCTGTACGCAATACTGAACTCTCGATTCATTGCTATTTGCCCTTTCTGCAGTATGCATAACCGATATGTTATCGCGTGACCACCATCGCGTTGCCTTCAGAGATGGCAGTAATGACATTATTGTAATGAAATTACAGTAATTAAATTACTTCTTGGAGTAATGAGTAATGTAATGAATTACTTCGCCGGGCTAGTAATTTAGTAATGTAATGAATTACTTTCAGGCAGTAATTTCGAAAAAAATTACTCATTACTTTTTAAATTACTTTTATCCTAAATTAGAAAATTCGTTTGCAAGCTTTAAGAAAGACAAGAAACATTATTTTGCATGGTAAAATGTTGTGAAACAGTATCAGAGGAAATAATCGACGGCCACCTGAGCGCAAAGCCTTGTACGAAGAGCTGAAGAGACGCACAAAGGAGGGCTGGAGAGGCGACGGAGAGCACGGCGTCGCGTCATCACGACGACACTATGCTTCGTTCATCTCTAATCTAACAGTGCTGTGGGAGCTGCAAGCTAACCAGAAGCAATCAAACACCTTCTTTTAATCACGTGTCTTGTCCCTTTCTCTGCGCGTGGGTATGAACGGGAGTGTGGTTACGTGGAGAACGATAGACGTGTGACTGCTCCAACAAACACGTAGTTTCCACCGTTCATCCGTATGCTGACGGTGCGTCAGCTTAGGGATGAACGGCTCATAGGCTACAAGGCGACGGGCACATCACCAGTGAGTTAAACATAATTTAAATCCTGAGAGGACAGGACAAACAGATCCCCAGCCTTGTACTTTCGTGAAGCAAGGTCAAACCGTAAGCTTCGACCATTGTGAACAATAAACGACCGGAATGAATAGTTAATTCCAAATGCCTTGTCAAAGCCCCAGACCGTTTCGTGCGTCCTCGAGCAAAGCAGGTGCCGCTCGCGCTACGCCTCGCTGCCTTCCCTTGGGAAGTTTATTCGGGAATAAGCCTACAAGCATATATCGCCCCCGTTTGTTGGGAAAGTACACAATTTAAGAAGCTCGCGCCATTCCTCAACTGGCGACGCTTCTGCTTAGCAATTATCCGGGCCCTTTGTGTGACAATTCGCAAAAAACTTGAACTCTTCGGGTGTTTCGGAAAAATTTTTTCTTGAAAGGAATGACTGAGAATAGGTCAACTATAGTCGGCGACAACTTTTCTTGGCAATGCAGTGGAGGGTACAGGCACGCGTTCCCTCTCCCATTTTGAGCACTGAATAAAGCGGTGCGCGTGCTCCCCTCCTCTCCACTGCATTGCCAAGGAAGGTTATCGCCGAGTATATAGTGCTCTCGGGAGAATAGAATTAGACTGCGTCCGAGGCAGAAGCGAAACGTTTCACGTGACGATTCCTTGTAAGAACGAGCTGCCACTGCCCGACTTAACTAACTGACATGGACTACAACTTCTAAATCAGGAAGACGGAAACATATCTCCCTTTTAGTAAAAACCTTCACCGTTGAATGAACAGCGAAACCGGTGAGTCGACTGTCTTTCTGAGTCACATCTAAAGAAGCTATTCATCATGTTTAACACTTATGTCGTGTGCGCCAGCAAAACCACTGTTCAGTATGGTTCACTTTGAGGCACATAAGGTTATTGCGGTGTAAACAGGAAGATCTGAGTTTTGGTAGATGTAGACCAACTCAGCTCTTTGACGTGACATGACTGCGGTGGCGCTGCTGTCGGTACTGCGCATGCGCAACGCCTCGCTTCTCCCGGATTTGGTTCCTGCACACGCGCTGTGTGAGCAAACGAGAGCTTGTTTTGTAAACACTGTGTTGGTGTATACGGTAAATAAAATGAGCACGATTTACTGCCTCAAGGTATTCAAAAGTAATGTCAAAGTAATTTCAAAGTAATTTCATTACTTTTGGAAAGTAATTGTAATGTAATGTCATTACCTTTAGTCTGCAGTAATTTGTAATGTAATTTAATTACATTTTTGCAGTTTTCAGAAAAGTAATTAGTAATGTAATTTAATTACTTTTTGAAAGTAATTTTGCCATCTCTGGTTGCGTTCACTCTCACGAGGGCGATGAGTTAACAACTATTTCCGAATATTGGAGCTTGTTCCGTTCTGCGAAGGTCGATGCGCATATGCTGCTGAGTGTTTCTTTTTTTCTTTCTTTTAATACGTCACGCCGCTACGAAAAACACATTATATTACGTGTAAACTTTGCTCATTAATTCATCGCACGCGGTAGTCCGTTACCTATCACTGATGTCCAGAAGGCATGGCAGTTGTTTACCTGTACCCTCGTCCCCAGTCCCGTAGTTGACAAATCCGGTATGCGGGTTGACAAAAAATAAAAAATTAAATAAACGGTCAGTGCGTAAGTTTACTATGCTGCATACATTTCCGTGGAACTACGGCAGCAGGTAAAGAAGCGTCACTCTGGCTACTGCCGGACGACGATGTAGGCTGCGCAAGAAGCGAATGCCCGTCCCTCGGAGTCGGAGTCCAGTAGAGGCAAATGTGAAGGCCCCGCGACGCCATCTTCGAGGCGTGCATGCGGAACAGACGTCTCTCGAAAGTCACGTCCCGGTTATTAAAAGATCAGAACCACTGTACAATGGTAAAACAACTGCATCGAGAGACGTGGAAAACATTTCATAGGGTAGCGAATGTCAGAGCGTGGCCAACACTGCGAGCGGTCGAACCCTCCAACTGCGTCAAAAGCACAACGTCACTTCGCTCATCGCCTTTTTTTGTGGGTGTGTTTTTTTTTTTTCAGTGTGTCCTGACGTTGAGGTTTCAGCAGCACGGCATTGTGCAGGGATTCCACATCTGTTAACATATAGGGCTGTAATTCGGAAGAAGTATATTGCGGGCGATTGTTTTTAACGGCTCGCCGAGTCGCGTGAGAGATTGGCGTGAACTGCCATTGCGTGTCCAGAGCGATGAGCGACGAATGTGTAATCACGGCTGTCGGTGTGGCGTATATCGTCACTTCAGTCAGGCAGGAACGCGTCCCGTTGCGAAGCAAGCAAACAAGCAAGCCAGCAGATACGAAAGGACGCGCGTGCGCACTGAGCGGTTCTCGGTCTGTGTGACGCCACTTCCGCGACCAAGTGTTCCTGACATCGACCTCCCGACTTTGCACACTGTTTCAAGCGTGGAGAAAGACGTTGTTGTACACCAAAACAAACAAGGCATTACAACCTGGGACAAGTCAAAGAATATAGAAAAGGCAGAACGAGAATCACGGACAGTCGCGATTGAAACGTGAGCTTCTCCCAGTTGTGTGGCGAGAGCGAAACGGTGTTTTCCCGCATACTGGAAGTTTCGTGATTCAAGATGGCGGCCCTCCTCCCCCTCCCCTCCCCTTCCTCCCTCCTACCCGCGCGTCGCATCATGGGAAATATCCCATAATACACCGCGGGGTTACGTTGACGGCGACGGCGACGGTGACGCCGACGCCGCTCAAGCCGGAAACGAGCGCCAAAAGCTGCGCTCTAAAACATGACTGCTGGAAACCGAAAGCGAAACTGGACTTGGGAGAAAGAAAAAATGTAGAGGAGCGAGTTGCCGGGGAAGTCACGCAGCTACAGCCGACCGCGTTTTCCTTTTTTTTTTATATATTTTTTTCTTCGTCTTTCCGGTTTTGCGAGGCAGATAACAAATTTACTCGTCGTACGAAAACGTTTTGCGCGTATTTCAAGCTCTTGCCAATTCGTGTTCGTAAGACGAGCGATGTCTTCAGCTAGGAGAAGGGACGACGACCCTGCGACTTTTTCGTGCGAACCAGCTGTGTGATCGAGCGTGTCGTAAAGAATAAATCCTAATTGTTTTGATCGTGATACGATTTTTTTTTTAACTAGGCAGATTTGTTGGTTTTGCACTTCTTACAGTTCTGAAGTAGAGGTCCAACACCCGTCGTCCTCCACCGTCGCTTAGCCCGCTTCGTTCAGCCGTTCAGCCAGCGAATCTCGCTATACGACGCCATTTTGAGAATTACGCAGAGAATGCACAGAGTAATTCCGGCTCTCTGTGAAACTTTTTTTTTTTTGATCAACGTATTTGCAGCTTTTTAAAAACCACACACACAAAAAGAGGCATTATATCTTCATTTTTTTTTTAAATGCAGCGTGTAATTTCGTTGACCCACGACTCTGATTATATTCGGCGTGTGTGTTTAAACGATAGAAAACTGCACGTGACCATGGAGAAGAGAGTGAGCTCGGCTCAAACCGGCCAGTTCTCGATCGGCAGTTTTCGGGAGGAAAGAAAACGAATTTCAATCCCCAAATTGTCTTCTGGGTAGTTGGGCTCTCATATGGCGTTTACAAATAAAAACCTTGGCGAGCATAAATACCGTATTAAGTAAGAAATGCAAGGCAAAAAAAGACAAAGCAGAATCGTAATAATTAATCCACTTCCTGCGTTTCCACTTTTTGCTAGATAATGAGCCCTTTATAAAACTCTAATTCCTTCATCTTGTTGGCTGTGGCGCGATAATAAGATTCTAGGCACTTCGTCACGCCCCACGTTTCTTAGGATGTCGGTGACGATAGAATAACTGAAATCCTGATTGGTTTGTCGCTATCCATAGCGACTGAAACAAGAAACATTGGGCACGCGGAGAAGTGGCGGCTCTATTGCTCAAACGTGAGCTGTTTATTTTGTGGCGTCGCCTATCCTAGTGGCTGAAACCAGAACTGTTGAGTAGGTCAGGAAGCCGTGGGCGTGTCACATGCCAGTACGGCGGAAGCTACGGTCCTTGCAGGCTAATCGGAACAACGGAGCTCGGGGCGCGACTACGTATTGTGGACGATAGCGTTTACTGCGGATAAGTGTAAGGCTTTTCGCTGCGTCATGCTCTACTATCCGTGCGTTGCTCTGGTATGCGCAGCGCATGTCGGAGTCGTCGGAACGCAATGTACAGCGTGGTGTTCGCCCTTTGCCATGTTACGAGGAAAAAGGAATAACGCTGGGCCCTAACTCTGCGGGCTCCGCCTGGCCGTTGGCGGTTCGCTATAGCTGAACAAAGGGACGCCCAGTGATGTACACAAGTGACAAAAGGAGACAATAACATAAAAAAATGTAACTAAATTTAGCGCTTTAGTCAGTGAGGAGAAAAAAACGTCAAGGTGATTAAAATGAAAACGCAATTTAAATCATACCCGATTTACTATGATGATATAAAACGAACTTTTGCTCGCACATAAAAAAAAATCAAAATTATTTATTAATGTTTACAGTTTATTTATTTTTTGGTGCTTTCTATCTGCATTTGTTATATATCGAAACCAAATATTCACCAAGCAAGAATGATTGCAGCTGGTTGAGCACGAGCAAACGGTGGTGCTCTTGAGCTGATAGGGGAGGTTGAGCTTTCTTTCAAAATTGTATCCTCCACTTCGTTCGTTTGTGACTTGGTGTCTTATTGCATGCAAATGATCACACGAAAAGAAAAGAAGCGAAAACAAGTTGAAAAATAATGTAACTTGCCAGCAACCCAAAACACACAAAAACGACCGTTAAACCGTTAAAGATTGGACATTAATGCAGTTCGGTGAACGAATGTGAGCCAGCCAGTAACAATCTGAAGAAAAAGAAAACAATGTTTAATGAGTGACAGAAACTTGCGATAACCTTCTTCTTTTGACTCACTGCTCTGTCCTTCTATGGTCTTACTCACTGCTCTGTCCTTCTATGGTCTTCACAAAGTCCCTTTGATATTATTCCCCCCGTAAGCGCGGGTGTCAACAAAGTGTCACAAGAACGACATTTTTTTGCTCCTTTGGACGTTGTTTCGTGCAGCGAAAACAGAGCTTTGTGGTGTACGTCATCCTTACACTATTCCTACGTCAATGTACCACCAACTCGCCCAAGTCGATACACTCCTGCAAACACCCGCCTGCGTAGAGCCGCCGCTGCTGGTCCCGTATAATTACTCCGTCGGGTCAAATCCGGCGAACGCGACGCAGGTGGTTTTTCGAAGTTGCTGCAAAACATGTCAGTTGTTTTCGCGGCCACGCGGAACGAAACACACCAGCTTTCTTTTTTTCTATTCTTTTTATGTTGTTGCGCACGTGTTAGTTGCGAAAATGTTTCTGGGATGTGGATGGTAGTAAATGTACCTTGTGTGTGTGGCCTGCGGATGGGCTTTGTTATTTTAACTGCCGTGGCCACGATATAAGGCGAACGATTCAAACAACGCGCCGCTGCAAAGTGCACTCACATTTGTGTGTCATCGATCTACAAACAAAAAATGCGTTTGGTGCATGACACATGCACCGATGAAGCCAACCAAACAGAGGTAAATGTGCGTCGTCACGACCCTCGTCTTTTTTGTTAGTTCGCAATCACCGGCTATACCAACAACGCACTAAATACAAATTTAAACTAAAATTTACGTTGTTTATTTTTTCTTTTATTTGCTTCAAGTACAACGCACAGCATACTGGAGGTTTGTGGAAAAAGCTGTCACAAGGCCAGCTTGACAAAGCCACAGGCCCCCACATTGGAATTTATGCAGCACTAAAGAAATAAGCAACATAGGATGCACTTTACAACATTAACAGTAAAAACAAAAATAAAGCGAAGTAACAATGGACACAGTCAAATTACGTCACAACCACGCAAACAAATGTAAAACAAAATCGCGTAAATACACAGCAGTTCTCAACGTTTGCTAATATTACGCTACATTTTGTTTTGTATCAGAAATGGCGAATGGGGGCTGAATTAACAAAGCAATCATTTAAACGTAATATCTAAAAGCTCGACATTTTTGCCAGCTAATCTGTTTAATAATCTTGGTAGTTTGTTTTTCAACGTATCTTGCGCGTAGATTGTTCTAGGACTGCTAACTTTACAAGGATCACTATGGCGTGTTGTGTAGGCTGTAGTACCACTTTGTAAGTTAGGTGGTTCTTTTTTCTTTTTTAACGATGATTTAGTTCTTATTTCTTGCTTAAATGCTCTAGAAAGCAGATAGTCGCACATTTTTGGGATTGGTAATACATTATATTTTACGAACAACTCAACTTTGAAAGTAAGACGGAATATTTTCAATAACTTTTAGCAACCGTTCTTGTAAGACATGTATTTCATGTAGATTTGCTCTAACTGTGGGTGCCCAGACTAAATGAAAGCAATTAAGACTAGATGAAAACAAGCTGTTATAAATTAAAATCATACCTTTTCGTGGCAGTATCTGTCGATTACGATATACAAGTCCGACTATTTGGAATAGCTTAGCGGCTACGTAATCGATATATGTATACCACGACAACGTTCCTTGAAAAACAACCCCTAGTACCCTAGATACAACTGCAATGGGAGTCGAATTTTGCACTATTGGCTGACTGAACCCTACATTTTTATTTTTGGTACGAAATGGGACTGTTTTTTTTGTTTATATTTATCTTTAAGCTATTTTTGTACGTACATTTGTCTAGTTTTTGTTACGTTAAATTTTCTTTATGAACTATTTCATTAGAAAGCTTTCAATTTATAGCTATGCTGGTATCATCATTGAGTTAAGCGGAGACATCAAGCGCCGTAGCATATAGGCTGAGTTCTGACTGAAGGCCGACACACATGGGGCATATTCTCGACGAATTTACGCGGGTTTCAGCAGGCGTAATCAAGGGATTTGGCTGGCGCTTTTTTCACAGAAGGGAAGAGGGGAATGTGGCCAAACCACACACGACGCTTTTCGTCGACGTCTCCTCGGCGTTTGGTCCGGTGTAGCCCGACTCGCGCCTTTCATGAAAGGAGGCAAAATGTAGACCGGCTGCTATATTATTGCGTTCCGTAAGGCGACAGAAATAACTGAATGTTAATCAGCAACCAATGCCTAATTTTCTAACGGCTGTTTCATAAATGTTCGTTGGAAACGTCAAGTTGCCAAAAACTCCCGGCAGGAGGAAGGCCGCGATCTCTGCTCAAAACCCTTCCATTTGAAATTTTTTCACACCGCCCGCAACATAGATGCTATTTTCTTCTGTCTCAGTCGTTCATCGCTCGTTCCAAAGAGATATGGTAATTTCGTACAGTTCGCCGATAACCCGGCGAACGCGACAAGCGAGCTCCCATTTCGGCGGCTGCGCCAAGCCAGCCAGCCGGCCGCATAGCTAGGCAAGCCGATTCTCGGGCAACTTCCGGTTCTCAACTCGGGAGCTGATTGGTCGGCACTGCGCCGTACGCTTCCGGATACGCCACGCCACAATACGCCGAAGCGCCGAGATCAGTCGCGGTCGAATCGTGGAATACGCGCGTATTTGCACCGACCGAGGAAGCGCTCGTCTTGACTCCCGCTGTACGTCGGGATTACGCCCGCCAAAACGCCCGTAAATACGTCGCGAATACGCCCTATGTGATTTGGGCTTTAGAATGGCGCCGCGTAACGTTTCGGCAATGTCTGTTGTGCGCTAGGGGCAACTAGGGGCAACGACATCGGGGGCCTCGAGGACAAGTAGCCAGCGTCAGCAGCATCGCCGACGGCCAGCGTTAATCGCCGCACTTACTCTTTCGGAACGCAGAAGGAGGTATCGATACGTGATTGTATACTCCGTTTCGCCTTATGCTGTACCGCAGACAAGGCCTAGAAGCGCGAGCTCATAGCGTTGGCAGGTGCTCTTGACGCGCGAGAGCTTGTGCCGCCGAGATGTGCCCTAGAGCAAGGAGCTCGCCCTTGTAGCCTTTCCTGCGGTACATCATAAGGTGAAATAGAGTAGCGTCAAAGTGTTGTAGGAGGGTTCATATTTAAAAGGAAACAAAAGCAATACTGTATTTGTGATAGAAAACAACGTAAATTTTCTTCATTTGACCCACAGGAAAACGAATATCGAGATTATTCTTTAATTTGGTGCACGGTGGCTGCAGAAAATATTTTTTAAAGTACCGTCGAAGCCCCTCCTTCCCGGAACGTGACGTCAGTCAAAGAGTTTTCGGAATTTCCGCTTCCGGGCATCTTCACCGCCTATCAAAGCGATGTACGCGCACTCTTTCTATTTAAATTAAAAAAAGAAAACGTCAGAAAAGCACGTCACGACTGATTCCGATTGCCAGGGAATATAGAAAAGTGTCTGCTCTGTTCCGCGAGAGCCGCCATGTTTGTTTATGCTCACGCCATGACAGTGTTGGGGATCTGCGCTTTTTTGCAAGACTCCATTTTTCTAGAAACCTTCGCACATATCGTGGTGCAGGAACCTCAGAAATGCATAGTCACGAAGCTCCAAGAACTACACCAACGCCAAAGGTGCTGTAAAAAGCAAAAAGAAATTGTTTTATGCGCAGGGCCTTTTTTAACAAGAGCCTGCGTTAGAAATTATTAGTGAGTTTTAGTCTTGAGTATTCGCGACTCCAGCGAAAACGCCGAGAAGCTCAGAGTGGAGGTCGTTTCGACTCTGTCGTCTGCTATCGCGGCTTGCTTCTCGTATAGACCTTTTTCTCAAGGGCGTCGCCATCTTGAATTGTCGTCACTTCCAGTATGGGCGAAAACATTGTTTTGCCATCGCCACGCCAATAGAATACATTTAGGATATAAGTGTAACCGTTACAGATTTTCATTTTGCCTCTCCTCTCTCTTTTTTGCTATTTGCAGGCTGAAATTTTGTATTATTTTTTTGTCGCCCATACCGGATATGCCTAACAGGTGGCTGAGGACGAGAGTACAGGAGAAAGGGTCTATAGGCAGCATAGAAACAAACATCGTTCCCAGTAATTATTTTTATGCTTCCGCCGTGTCATTCCTACACACTGACTAGAGGAAGGTTTCTAGCCTCGAAAACTCGCTTTGCTTTCATATGTAACACCGATTTTACGCTGCAGTGCAAGACATTTATGGTGGTCCGCGTGTTGAACGACGAAAACGACCTCCTTTCGTTCGCCATTTTGCCTGACCAACGCGCCCCGTATAGTTCGCTGGAGTCGCGAATACGTGCCGACGGAAGCACAGGGCAATTGCGTTAGCGTTGCGTGTTCCACACTGAGCGTGCGCGGATATTCAAACTGCCTCTTGAATTGGCGAATGGCGACGACGCGCATGCGCAGGCTGAGCACGTAACGCTAACGCAAACGCACAACACTTGCGTTTGCTTCTATTCGCAATACTAGAACTCTTATTTCCCATTCTTATCGCTGGGGGATAGGATGTCGGACACTGGTCTATGCCTGGCGCGTTTCTAATGGCACGCGCTGTCCACACGAGTGACACGCGCTTGCCGGCACAAAGCTATGTGTATAACGTAACGGCTGGTCGGTGGGTTTTCATGTTTTCTCACGTTTAGAGACATCTTTAAGAAAAAAAAAAGAACGTAATATTGAAATTCACGGGATAAGAATACCCTAGAATTCACATCTAACTCGTTTTTCTCAAGAGCCTCTTTAGCTTAAACTTGGGAAGAAATGAGAAGGGACGAACAAACACAAACACGAAGTTTGTGTTTGTCCGTCCCTTCTCGTTTTTCTTCCGCAAGTTTAATTATCCCTACCAAACCGCTCGTTCTGTCCTTACTCTTTAGCTTCTCTTCAAAGATTTGAGCTGACTTTTTTACCAACGCAGCCTCTGTTCCAGCACGTCGTGGAAGCCAGCGCTGCCGCGAGCGCAGACATGTTGATACAATGGTCATGCGGCTTCTGGAGCATTCCAATAGGCGCCTTGAGACTCAATTTTTTTTTTGTATTTGTTAGTGGTTTAGGTACATTTTTAATAGGTTGCGCTCTTTCGGGGTCGAAGCGCAACCTGTATATCTAAAAATAATTTCTTAGTCTATATCTGTGCTCAATGGTGTATGCTTGCGGAAAAGACGCTTGGCTACATTGTACGACAATCAGCGACCGTCCTGGCTGGAAGGTATCTCAGCCTAACCTCAGCGCGTGTTTCGAGGTTAAGCCAAGACCTCACTTCCAAGGGTGTATAGAATGGGTGTACACACTAAAACAGGAGGGTGTATACTTACACCCTGTGTTCCATATAATGATATAATACACCCCAAAACTACAGTCCGACGTACAGCGCACTGATGTCGATCGGATGGCAAAAACTTTCACGAGAGCCGTGATAGCCGTGTGGTAAAACTTATTAAAATAACCAATGTACGTGTTACTTACTACAAAAAAGATATAATCGGAATTTTCTTGGTCCTACTGCAAACCTTCAGTGTTTCCTTTTTGTGGTCTTTGAAACGTGCACTTTAGCTATCTAATAAGTTATATCTAGGGTTCCGCGTTTCGGTGTCTATTTTTTTCAAAATTCGGCGTAATTTTTTCGGTGTTTATTTTAAAACTCAATTTTTCGGTTTTTTTTTCGGCGTATATTTATGCCCACAAGAGTTTATCGGCTTTTTTTTCGGAGAATATGAAATAAACTCCAACGGACACCGGATCAGATGATCCTTGTAGCTGTGATATTTGTGATCACTCTAGAGAATAGCCGCACAGATACACTGGAAAAGGAATAGACATTTTATTTGGCAAATGTGTGCAACTTTAAAAAAAAAAACAAGAAAAAAAACACACAAGTACAGACAAGTCAGATATGAAGCCTATGCCCAAAATCATGAAACTTCACCTTCTGTACATCAGGATTACGTGATCTTCTTATAGTCACACACATGTACTTTCCCCGGTTCTCCTCGTTGATCCGCACTCTTTCTTTCCTGTTATATATGACTACTGAGTTTCGAGAATGCCCTCTCAACGCTAACACTGGACACTGGCAGGCTGAGGAGATGAACCGCCGCCTGAGCTAAAATCGGCCAGCCAACCAATTGTGACCGACAAAAGAGACACGGTGCGCCGTTTCTGAAGCACAACACAACATCCAGAGCCTGCATCAAGTCAGTCTTCCTTACAGCGAATTTGAAAACACGCGCGTACATGTGCGATGCCATGGTGCATTTCGGACTTCACGTTCCGATCGATGATGCGCACATTAAACCAAAACGTTGTGATGGCACCCGTGTATCCCATACATTGGGACACGTTTCGATAGACACGGTCGTTTCACTTTTTCGCCACTGCTCTGGCGGTACGGCTGGAAGGTCAAAGTGGCCTTTTCCGGTTAAAACTTAATTTTAGAAAATAGATTCGATGTACTTTTATCGGTTTTTATCGGTTTTATCGGTTTTTATCGGTTTAAATCGAAAATGCCGAACCTAGAAACTTATCTTTTTTGGTCAAAACCGAATTTTCGAAAAATGATTCGGCGTACTTTTACGGTTGTTATCGGTTTAAACCGAAAATGCCGAACCCTAGTTATATCGCACCGTTATCAAGCCCTCTTAAAGTTTGCGGCCGTCTGTTCAACTACAGTGCGCTGGACGTCGAACTAAAGTTTTGGGGTGCATTATATGGGACAAAAGGTTGTAGGATGGTACTCTCTTTTTAGAGTGTACTGGCGCG
>JAZHYW010024253.1:0-21389 GCA_037355805.1 Ixodes ricinus
AGGCTGGCTTTGTGTGTCGCTACAGGGTCATTCATAACCTTCGCCGCGCAAAACGATCCAAGATAACTTTTTTCTGCAGTGTTGTAGTTAAATCTGAGACTGTTCGATTCGATGGTGTGTTTATTTGGGTGTGAAGAAAGAAAGGGAGGCCAGGGAAATATGTACTATTCGATTCAAACCACAATCCGCGCACTCTTAGTTCCAGGGATTCCTGATAGGTGCCGCCAGTATGCGAACGTGTTCTCGCGTTGTGAACCTTTACAAGCGGTTGAGGCTCAGTCGATAGCACTAAAACGCAAATGTGTGAGCAAGCTTCTTATTCGTGAACACGCACGACATCTATCTTTTGATTTCAGGTTCGTGCCAGACAGAGGACGGGCAGCAGGGCACGTGCATTCCGCTGTTCAACTGCACGGAACTCGAGGAGCAGATGAGCCAGGGCAAGTACCCTCCCCTATGCAACATCCAGAAGCGCGTGCCCTACGCCTGCTGCCCACGCAACGAGACACCGCCAGTGGAACCATTCAAGCCTGACGTCATGGCTCGCGCCCTCAGGACCTCTGAGCTCGACTACGAGAACGGAATATGTAAGTATATCGTACCAAGGCTCTCACTCCTGCCTTCAGGGCAGATTTTCACTTTGATTTGTAATCTCTGGATGGTGAACCCATATCCAGTATGTAAATGAGAAATCAGTGATAAGGCGCAGGCGTTCCGGTTTACGTTCATAATTGAAGACAACCCTAAGACAGTGGAAACAAAGAGGACAAACACGACGAAGTCTCGAAGTCTTCGTCGCATTTGTCCTTTTTCTTTCCCCTGTATCAGGGCTGTCTTAAATCATGAAAGTAAAAGAGAGCTAGTCGTCTTAGTGGCCTATGAGTTTATCTAGAGGTTAGTCCAAAAATCAGATCTGCGCGCAAGAGTGCTTTTGGGACGCTAAAAACAAATCGCAAACTCGAATCCTCCAAATGTAATAACGCGGACTTGTGTTAATTTTGTGTCTTGTCAATTTCAAACGTCTCTTAGGTCGCCGCTGTGAGGCTTATCTAGATTCCAAACCAGAGGAGACGCAGAATAAAGAATTTTTGTTTTTGTTTTCAGTCTGCGGGAAAACTGAACCTCGACCTGAGGACGAGTTTCTCTTCCCTCTTTATCTTAAGGCCGTAGGAGGGAGAAACGCTGCCCGAGGTTCTTACCCTTTTGCGGTGAGTTTCCCGATTCACTGCTTGTGTCTTAGTCGTCTTCACCCAATGTTGCCGGCTTGATAGCGCTGAGGCGAAGCGCAAGCTGATGAATCCCCAGCTGGCCGGTTCGAATCCCAGCAGAGGTGCCCCCAATCTGACGAATGCCTATTCTGGAGAAGGCGCCATGTAACCGAGATTCCGGTTGCGCTTCAGGGGATTCCCAGGAAGTCGAAATTAACAGTTCGTTCTTCGCTGCGGCATGCAAGATGACCTCCGTTTGTTTGGCACGTGAAACCCCCAAACTTGAGTTTATACAATTTTGCTGTCTCTCGTAGGAAGACATTGGCTTCAACGGCAAGCTCGTGCCCATGAGCCAACTTAAATTTTATTGCCGTTATCTCGAATGTAATTGGCCAGAACGTTAAGGCCCATTCACACCCCAACGCCTGACGGCGTTTGGTTGCGATAAATTATGAAGCGAACGCGATTTAGCGACGCATTCTTGCTTCTCACTCTGTGCACCTATCTACTCTCTGTATTGGTCCTACGATTTAGACGAAGCAAGCTATAGCGTAGGCAGAACTCGGATTGGCAAATCGACGTCGATCCCCACAAGTGGACGAGCAAAGTCACGCCCCTAGAATGTGAATGGCCCTATCTTAGCCTCAGGGGGTAACGTGGTCCTGCACTCTGCTCACCACTAGGCCGACAGGGCGGTTCAAGCTGCGTGTTTTGGCGGACCAATCAATCGTCCGCCTTTTATCGCCTGGCCTTCCGCTGAGAGCGTGATATCGTGTTGCAAAATAGAACGCGCTGCAAAGGACTGGATCAAGAAACACCCGGTACCCCGGGCCCTGTCAGCTTACCGGCGAAAAAAATGTAAAAGTGAACTAGTCTCCGAGTCGTTTCTCCGAATGCACCCTTGGGGATTATTCGCTCTGCGATTTCCATGTGCATTTTCTGGCTCGCAGCAGCGAAAAACACACACTAGCCGGACTGCGATCTAGCGCATCATTACCAAAATATTTTAACCTGACACCTACTACGTTTCTTACTATAGTTATAGCTTCATAATCCTTATACTTTTACCGGTGTTGTTATCGGCGAAACGCCGCAATTACATTAGCTACGGAGCGATAATAAGATACGCTCCCGGCTCGAAACTTCCGGCGTTTCTTAAAGGGATACTTCAACGAAATTTGAAATATTCCCGTCGTGTTCAAAAATAGGTTGAATATGATCCACAATATCCATAAATGGCAATCGCACGTTTGTATTTTGAGCCTGATGGCTGTATTTTTCGTTATAAACGGTCCACTCTGGCAAGCGCTCGGGGAAGGCCCAGCGGAAACCACGTGACATTCAACGCAATCGTGACGTAGGTCGTCTCGGGACGAGCAAAGCTACGGCGAGGCTGACGTCGAGAGGATGGCCTAGTCGTTCCAGCCACCGAAGCGGCTGCTTTTGTACGAATTTTGAGTGACGGGTTAATCTTCTATAATCTTCTAGGGGGACAATAGCGACTTCTGCGACACACAAAAGGCATTCTCGGGAAGAGGGGAGTTCCTACTTCCCCTCTTCTCTCGTCGTGGCCAAAGGCGAGACAATAACCGTCACTAGCTGTCAAGGTTCCTAGACGGGCATTACAAATGAGGCGTTAGCGACATCCACCAGGTGCTCTTTGCTAATCGTTTAATTCGTTTTAAAATTCCTTTTCGTGACTTTTTAACAAGATATTGGTGTGTTCGATGTGATACTGCTCCTTTGAACACATATAGACCTAAAAATAAGCGCCGTAATTTCGTTGTAGTATCCCTTTAAAGGGATACTTCAACGAAATTTGAAATATTCCCGTCGTGTTCAAAAATAGGTTGAATATGATCCACAATACCCACGAATGACAATCGCACGTTTGTATTTTGAGCCTGATGGCTGTATTTTTCGTTATAAACGGTCCACTCTGGCAAGCGCTCGGGGAAGGCCCAGCGGAGACCGCGTGACATCTAACGTAATCGTGACGTAGGTCGTCTCGGGACGAGCAGAGCTACGGCGAGGCTGACGTCGAGAAGATGGCCTAGTCGTTCTAGCCACCGAAGCGGCTGCTTTTGTACGAATTTTGAGTGACGGGTTAATTTTCTATAATCTTGTAGGGGGACAATAGCGACTTCTGCGACACACAAAAGGCATTCTCGGGAAGAGGGGAGTTCCTCCTTCCCCTCTTCTCTCGTCGTGGCCGAAGGTGAGACAATAACCTTCACTAGCTGTCAAGGTTCCTAGACGGGCATTACAAAGGAGGCGTTAGCGACATCCACCAGGTGCTCTTTGCTAATCGTTTAATTCGTTTTAAAATTCCTTTTCGTGACTTTTTTAACAAGATATTGGTGTGTTCGATGTGATACTGCTCCTTTGAAAACATATAGACCAAAAAATGAGCGCCGAAATTTCGTTGTAGTATCCCTTTAAAGGGCCACTGCGGTCAAAAGCGAAACCAAAATAAATGACTGGTATCGCTTTCGTGGCACGAAATATGATCACAGCCGAAATACTACATCAAAGTGAAGCTGCGTTCTCCACTAAATGCGAGTTTAAAGATGCGACCTGCTGCTGTTTAGCGGGCGGCAAGCGGGTTAGCTTTTAGTCAAGGAACACTGGCGCAGCATCCTTGTGACATCACGTCATGGCCGTACGGCTGATGATCAGTGTTGCCATCCTTCTAACCGATAGTTTCGGTTTTGCCATGAACGCCCGAAACTAATCTTCGAGCCTTTAGCTGCTTTACCTGAAAACAGTACAAGCGTGCAACGCTGTGGAAGGTAGGCCCGTAACTGCGCATCCGCACTATTGGGGAATTGTAGTAGACCGTTTCCGCAGTTCGCTAAGCACCCGGATAGCGTTCCGTAATCCCCCACAAGACCTTGAACTATGCAGATAAGGCTGGCGGCGGGCATGCGCAGGTGCGGCGTTTTCTTCCGGGATACCGTAGCGGAGGAGAAAAACGGTCTACTACAATTCCCTACTGTGATTGATTGGCGCCTTGCAAATCGACAACAGTCGTGACCTTTATGGGTTTTAGAGTGCAGCTCTTGGGCGCCCGCTCCGGCTTGAGCGGCGTCGCCGTCGGCGTAACCGCGCGGGGCATTATGGGAAATAGCCCATAATTCACCGCGCGGTACCCTCGTGACGTCAGACGTGACTGTCACGTGTGAAGTCACGAGGGTCCCGCGCCGTGCATTATGGAACATTTCCCATGATGCGACGGACGGGGAGGAGGGCGAGGGGGAGGGGAGT
Source organism: Ixodes ricinus (assembly GCA_037355805.1). NCBI lineage: Eukaryota > Metazoa > Arthropoda > Arachnida > Ixodida > Ixodidae > Ixodes > Ixodes ricinus. Next base: position 4,476 of record JAZHYW010024253.1, read on the forward strand.
AGAAGGAGTGGTAGGAGGAGGAGGCGAGGGGAGGAGAGCAGGGGATGAGCTTAAAGAATGAGGGGAGAAGGAGGAAGAGGAGCGGAGGAGGAGTAGCAGTGAGGATGAGGAGGGGTATATCCTTCCCTCCTCCTCAAGAGCGGCGCTCTAATTCGGCGTTACAGGGTGTTGTGAACGTCTTTCATTTTTTATGCGGCCAGTCGACCAAAGGAAGATATATAGCGAGCTGCAGCAAATAAGAACAGCCGTTTCGACTTGTTGCGGAACTGCGTGTCATTCGGTAGAGGGATTGTACTGAATTCATGTTGTTGGCGCATATCGTGACAAAGCGCTGCTTTCAGTTCCATGCAATTCCGGTGCTACTTTTATTAGAACAAGCAATTTTGTAAAATAGCGTGTGCATATCATGAGGCAATCCTCAATTGGCGTCTTCCAGCTTTCAGTCCACTTTTCAATGACTGAAACACTATTGTTGCGCCAATTTTATGGTATATAAGCATTTTATTTCTCAAACGCTTCTTCTCTATCTCTCTCTTCCTTAAAAATCGTCGTGCTCCGCGCAGGTGGCCATTTTTCGCGACAAACTGAGCGTCGATAACTTCTGGTGTGGAGGTACTCTCATCACGAGAACCATCGTCTTGTCCGCGGCACACTGCTTCTACAAATCACCGTGAGTGAACAGAAAGTTATTGCGGGTTCTTTTATTTCACTTTAGGTGCACGACACCTAACTTCGAAACTTGACGTCTGTTTTCCCATGGACAATGAGCACCACTCACAGTGAACACCTTCCGCTGTGTATATCACAAGAACGTCACAGAGGCTCTCGTGATAGAGCGCCCTAACATATTGCTCAAAAACGAACCATGACATATTTGACAGACCACAAATCAGCAGGTCATTGAGTTAGTGCTTCTTCACTCGTTTGCGCTACAAAAGACATTTCTTAATTTCCACTCTAGAGTATCAAAGAAAAACAATTCCCTGTCCTTTCCCGTGTACTGCAAATGAACTGCGGCGATATCGGAGGCACTGCACGCTGGCTGCACACTCTAAAGCGCGCTCTGTTGCACACAGACTGCACACACGAACGCCGCACACCGGTATTGTCAAACTAAATGTAGCGGAAAATGTTTGGCCCGCGAAGTTTAGCGTCGTGACGAAGAAATGCACGAGTCATTTCCCCGCCAAGTTTAACGAGAAAATTTATTCCACTATACGTAACGGTGTCCCATCACAATATGACGTCAAATGACACCGTGAGATCATGTGCCCCCATGATCCTATATACAGGTTGCACCCAGGGACCCGCTGCGAAACCGACAAATAGCCCGTTTTTAGAACGGCGTGTACGCGAAAAAAACGTTTGCCTACGGAAACAAAGTTGCGTCGTCGCCATTGTGCAGGCGCCGCGAGCCCAAACCACATTTTCGATTGACGCACGCCGATGACGCTATTTCTTTCTATAAGCAACGCCCTTAGGTACGCTAGTCTAAAACTCACTTTGAACTCCGTTTCGCTCCAGGTCCCACCGATCCCTTATAGCCAATCAAGTAACGACAAAAGTGCACCATCACGGCGCAACGTTGTCTTTGCGTTTTTGCCATCACCGGCTATAGACGTTTTCCGTTTTCTGTTGTTTTCAGTCATGTTGGTTCCGTCTCTGGTATGCGGAACGAAAAAATAATGAAACATGTCAACCTGGAATATGCGAGAAAATATAGGGCAGGCAAAACAAGAACGTGTGACAATCACGCATTTTTCGTCAACACCTTCCAGCGGCGTGGAGAGATCAAAACGATGTTTTACCGCATGCCAGAAGTGAGCACATTCAAGATGGCTGCTCTTTGCGGAAAAAGGTGTATAGATCTTTGCATCACTTATCACCCGGACAAAAAATGATGAGTCACTCAGCTGTGGACGCATGCACAGCGTCTGATAAAAATCACAGCGGAGTTACAGCGCATGCTCAGAAGGCGTTCCACAGCCCAGCAGGCAAAGAAGGCGATTTTTCCGAAAGTCTATATCCATAACGCGGAGAAAACCCGCACAATCTAGCCGCATTCACTCTGCCTGATTGATATGGTTGGTAATAGCAAAGGTACAAAAGCGAGGAGCGCCATGACAATGCACTTTTTGGCGCTGCTTGATGCGATCCATCGGATTGTAGCATAGGCTGCTGTCGGACTCAAAGTGAAACGGAACATATTAACAACGCAATCGTCGCAAAAAAAAATTGTTTGTTTTTGCCTTTGACGTGTTGAAAAAAGGAAAAAAACGTTGTTCTTACGCAGTAACAACACGCGGTACCTGGCCCGTGTCGATGAGGTCAAGCTCCTGAAGGGGAGCAACGTCTCGTCCGTGGAGCGCAACGTCACGTCGGTCATCGTGCACCCCGACTACAACGAGAGGCAGCACTACGCCGACGTGGCCCTGCTGGTGCTCGAGGCGTCGGCACGCCGGACCAGACTAAGGCGACCCTTTGCCTGTCTGCCGGACGCCGCCGCGGAGCCTGACAAAGACCATGCCATTGTCTTAGGCTGGGGACACAACGGATTTGGTGAGTGCAACAGAAATCGAATCAAAAGTTGGTTAAAACAGCACGGCAATCACCTAGAGCTGAAAAAAACGCCCGTTATAGAAAATCCAGCGCATCTGATTGTTGCTATGCAGCCAACAACTTAGTTGTTGTTTGGAACGTCTAAGAGCACGGGCATCTAAACCCCGGCTAGCGGTCCCGATTTGGCCCGCGGAGGCGTTCTGTGCCCGCCCGCAAATGGACGCGGACTTGAGCCCGGTCCGTAACCCACTGCTACCAAAACCAAAAATAAGCACATGTAAAAAAAAAGTTTATTCGCACTGCGACGCGCGTTAAGATCATGAATAAAGATATTAGAAGGAATGAATGAAACCTGCAGTGAAGAGCGGGATCTATCGCTATATTATTTATTGTACCGTCGCCGCGGAGTTGGCAATCCACGCGAGCGCGCGTCTGTTCCGAGGGGCGCTTGACTGGTGGCTTCCGATAGAACTAGAGATGACGTCAGAGGTGAGTCCACGCAGAGTGGACGGGGGAAGCCGTCTCAGTTCAACGGAATCGTTGTTATCATCCGCCTGCGGATGCGTAGTTCGAATGAAAATGGGAGATGATCCCGCAGATCATCTCCCATTTTCATTCGAACTACGCTCATCCCCTGCAGATGATAACAACGGTTCCCGCTGAAACGAGACGGCTTCCCCCATCCCCTCCGCATGGACTCGCCCTGACGTCATCTCTAGTTCTATCACAAGCCACCAGTCAAGTGTTCTCGGAAAGACGCGAGCTCGCGTGGAGCTATTATCTCCCTGCCGCGACTGTACATCGTCATCTCCATCCTTAATATTCGTGGTTCCCTGCTTCATGTCTGCGTGACTAGGATAAAATTCCTTAGCGTTCTCAAGAATATCGGGACTAGTGTTCTTTACCCTTACATATTTTCATCAGCAGATCTACAACTCTGAGTAGACTTCTGCCCTCTGTGCAGATGCCGAATTTCCAATGAGCTCTGATTTATGCCTGGTGAGTTATCTAGGTCGCCATTATTTTGGAATGCCATATTTAGCGTCATAATCTTTATATAAAGAAGGTATATGTATTCGTGATATTCGGGCCATTTCCAAACGCCATGACAGGAAGTAAGAAACACTTCAGGTTTGTGTATTGTTTGCACGCCTTTAAAGGGCAACATCACCTCTATGTTTCCTGTTTTCCGCAATTTAATCGGTCGTTTTTTATGCGTGGCGCGTCCACTTCCTTCTTCAAATGCCGTAATACTTTGGCAGATTTTGCTGTTCCTGATTCGGCGAAATAAAGAACAGCGAAACGACTGAATTAAACGAATTATATTCTTATGCAGATGACGATTGATTGAAAGATTAATTAAAATTCGCCACTATTGGACCTTCAGAAGTCCAAAATGTTTACTCCATATTTTAGACCCAAACCAGGTTTTTATTGCACAAACCAACTGCATAAATTATTTATTAATAAAACAAAACTTTATTTTAGAGCAAATCATTGGCTGATTTTAATTTTCGGGTGTATGTGAACATGTCAACAGACCGTTTATGCGAGAGTCGTGAATGAACTTCAGCGAAAACACACGGACAAGCTAAAAACAAAATAACAAAAACGTAAATTGTTTGTTTTCACCGGAGGACTTCAGTATGGGAGGGATCTTTTCGCATGAAACCAAACCAGGGGTTCGGTTTTACGTGAATTTTAGACACGTCAATTTCGAAGTTCATGACACGATTAAAGCACGACGTGTAACGTAGCATGAAACCAGTGGTACCATCCTTTCGATTTTATTACTTGCCCAAGTCGCCAAACACAAGAGCGCTTAATTGTGTGCGTCTGCCCAAACAGGAGAGCTCGAACAAATAGGGTATGTTCCGAAAGAGTGTCGCGGGATCGTAGAAAGTCGGACGCGAAACTAGTTTTCTTACCTTATCGCCTTCGTTCTAGAACCTAATATAGCCTTTTAACGATCCTGTCCGTAACTATATCCACGTGAATATCATTCACGGTATCGCCGCCGTAAGTCTGACGTTGTCACAATCACGATATCTTTACTCGTCGTCAAAAGAAAGAGAGGGCTTGCGAAAGAGGAAAAGCTAACGTGTATGCCATACCCTGAGGCCAGACGGTCATCATCAGTTAGGAGGAGGGGCGGAAAACGAGCGTCGCAATCGTACACACTGCGGAGGCTTTGTGTCAGTCACGACATCTCCACTCGACGTTGAAGACACACCGCTCACTTTTTTCCCTGGCACGATAGAGCATGCGTGGCACTATCCTTCACACCTTTTGTAAAAGATTGCGCCTTGTGTTTGTCTTGCCTCGTTGTCGTCCTTGTTGCTTTTGGCGCTGTATACCTTTTAAGACCTTCAACTACGTCCGACAGGCGTAGCGTAGTTTCGCTTTGGCCAGCTAGAACATTCACGGCGACGAGGCGCAGTTGATGAATCGATGTTGTGCTTGCACACGCACTCTCGTGCATGCCTTGGTTGATTTGTGGGCCTCTAATCTCACTGAATGTCTCGCGCACCACCACGAAGGCCAAATAAAACTGGATCCGGTGTTTCTTCTTGCCACCATTGGTCCATAAGCACACATTGTATATCTTACGTCCGGTTTTCGACATACCTCTTCTGATTTTTCGCCGAGAAACAATTTAAAATACGCACTGGCTCATTCTTGCTCGTTGAAAAATACAAGAGGCTGGTCAACCGGAAGTATTCTGGGCCACCGGAAGTTTCGTCATTGCTTGTTTATGTTTACCTCGAAATACCATGTAATCGTCAGGCTTACATTTTTTAATTTTTATTTTAATATAAATTTGTGTATCTAAACGCTTCTTTAGGCTTATTTATTTAGTGTTCTCTCATTTATATTGTTTTAAATATTTACAGGTTCTCGAGTCTGCGATACGTCCTTAATCCGGCCCCTTAGCCAAAACGTTTAGAGAGCCCTGTTCTAGAAGACAGATCCCACTCCTGGGACGGGAAGCACGATACTGAACGTCCGTTCGTTGCGGCCGCTCGATACGAAATTGCCCAGCCGCTTTCTTGAAGCATATATCCTGAAGGGTTACCGTGATATCTCCCACAGACACGTTAAAACTATTTTGATGGGTCACGTGCTTTTCCGAAAAGAGATACCAACAGGACCCGCAGGCCTCTCAAAAAACTATGACGGGCCTCATACATTCTTTAGAAATTATTGAAGGGCGCGTTGGTTGGCGAAATCCTTCAACATTTGCGACTAGGGGAAGCCGCATATATACCTTAGAAAAAGTAGACGAACATCTCAGACTTCTCAAAACAATTTTACGGGTACGTCAATACCTTTTATAAATCCTGGTAGACCACACATGCCTTTTCTCAATATGGCAGTATGTGTACTCCCTAATGCCACGGCGTATATTCCCACTTATCAAGATGCCCGCGGATAAAGGCGTCACCGTCTTCGCACGCGCGTGATAGAGACAGGGAAAAGCGCGATGGAGGGGACGAGTTTAAGTAGAGAAGCAGATGAGGCGCAATCGTTTCGTGTTACAGATGAAACTTTCGATGTGGAGGAGGCTGCCCAAATAAATGCTATTACATTTTAAATAATGCGCCAGTTTTTCTTCATGTCTCCAGTTTGCCACAATATAGTGCGGATTTTTGATTTCTAAAACCTAACAACCATACCCGCAGGCGGACGAGTGCAGACCCATCTCCAGGAGGTTAGGGTGCCCCTGGTGGCAAACGACGTCTGCAACGAGTCCTACAGCTCACTCGAAAACTACGCACGGGAGTTCCCCGAGGCGTCAACGAAGACTTTGTTTGCGCGGGAAACCTTACAGATGGTGGCGTCGATGCTTGTCAGGTAAGAAACCACTCCATACCTCGTTTTTTTTTTATCCTCATCCGACCGACACTATAATATTTAACCTTTTGTGATAACGCATGATGCTAAACTGTGATCTGCCATTAAAGTTCCAATGAGAAGGGAAGCATTTTATTTATTTCTAAATATATTCATAAAAAATGAAGGACGTTTACAAATCTCCGTGATGCGAAATAGAGAGCAGCTCTTGAGGAGAAGGAGATGAAGGTACGGCGGGGAGGGTATGCCCCTCCTCCTCCTCCGTATCCTCCTCTCCTCCTTTCCTCCCCCGTCCTCCCCTCCTTCTTTCCTCCTCCTCTACTCCTCCTGTTAAATTTCCCCTCCAAATTTTCCTCTAAATTTAACCAAACGTTTCCCTCTAAATTTAGCGGATTAAGTTTCCCCGCTAGATTTAGCGGGGGAACTGATGTCATGTGGGCTCACCACCAATTCAGTTTCCCCGCTAACTTTTGCGGGCAAAATGACGTCCCATGACTTCGTGTCAGGTCACCTAAGAACAAATTCAGCTTCTCCGCTAGATTTAGCCGGAAAATTGGCGTCACGTGACCTCAACACCAATTCATGTCCCGCTAAATATAGCAGGGCCGTTACGCCGACACCTACGGGAACGTCGCTCAACGCGGAAAGGAGCTCCTTAAAGCAGCGCTCTAAAACATTGACACTATAATCAAAAAAGTATCTAAAACAGCCCTATATTTGTGCCGTACGAGTTTATTGAAACTTTGCAAGATCGCAGCCTATGTTTGATTAACTTTTGCATATAAAAATAATGTTGACGAAAAATTTGCAGATTGCAGGGCTTCGTGTTGGTGTAGGCCGCGATAGAGTCACTGGACTTCATCGGGACCTACACCATCAGAGGTTGCGAACGCGGTTGCTTAAAGAAACAGAACAAATTCACCCGCATTCGATGATGAAAACGAGCGGATCCGCTAAGCGGTTGGGATTCGAACGCCGGTGTGGATGTAGCGTAAGTGTAAACGGAGGATAGCCCACTCGGCCACCCATCTCCCCAACATAGAGCTTAGTTGACTCGCGTGGAGCTAGCGCTCCCTTTTCTCTAATGTTTTGTGCAAGTTATCTGATGCACACTGTAACATGCACCTTTATGGTTATTTTCAATGCACGTACGAGCGAAGGAAAAGCTACAAGCACGAACATGTTGCTCTGAACAATGGTCGCTTTGCAGGAGTGCCCGTGCCTGGCGGAGAAATCGAGAGACCAGAGTGCGCTTTTGTAGCTTCCATCACGCCCTCGCTTTCAGTGAGAAAGAATATATTGAACACACAATTTATAGGGTTGGTGAATCGAAACCGAAAAGATAAAAAAGCTTCAATAATTAAGTCGAATTGGATCAACTAAACCCACGCAGCACAAGACGTCGAGATGACGTCGAAATAAGGTCCTCGACGTTGGGCGACGTCGAAGTCCTTAACAAACTTTTTATCGACGGCATTGGTACGTCGACTTGAGAGGTTCCGACAACGTCAAACACGCGACGTTGTGACAACGTCATAAGCTTCACCTCGACGTCTTCAACAGTAATCGACGTCTGTTCGACGTCTTGTATGAGAAGTTCTTTGAACGTCGAGCACGAGACGTCATAAAAATGTCCCGAAAAACACCTTGACGTCTTCGACATTAATCGACGTCGGTTCTACGTTTTCTCCGGGAAGTTCTCTGAACGTCGAGCACGAGACGTCCCAACAATGTCCTGAGCAACACCTTGACGTCATCGACATTATTTGACGTCAGTTCTACGTTTTTTCGGGAGGTTCTTCGGACGTTGAGCGCGAGACGTCCCAACAATGTCTTAGCAACACCTTGACGTCATTGGCAATAATAGACGTCAGGTCTACGTTTTCTCCGGGAAGTTCTTTGGACGTGGAGCACGAGACGTCCCAACAATGTCCTGTGCAACACCTTGACGTCATCGACAATATTCGACGTCATTTTTACGTTTTTTCGGAGGTTCTTGCAACGTTGAGCGCGAGACGTCCCAACAATGTCTGAGCAACACCTTGACGTCATTGGCAATAATAGACGTCAGTTCTACGTTTTCTCCGGAAGTTCTTTGAACGTGGAGCACGAGACGTACCAACAGTGTCTTGAGCAACACCTTGACGTCATCGACATTATTCGACGTCAGTTCAACATTTTTTGGGAGGTTCTTTGAACGTTGAGCGCGAGACGTCCCAATAGTGACTGAGCGAACACCTTGATCACCCTAAACAAGCGTCTTATAGAGCCCAAGGTGCTGTCACATCACTTCTAAAATTGCTCCTCAATGTCAGCATTTTTTATACTGTGCATGCAATCCACATTTCAACCTGGCTGAGCTTTCGAAATCTCTTACAATATTATCATTCTCGTGAATGTTGTTTTAGCAGGAATTGCTTAAAAAGCCGAGAATTCACAAAACAAAAAACAAGATTTAGCTCGGAGTCAGCGGGGCTGTTTACAGCATTTTTAGCGTTTCTAACTTAACATCAGCGTCTTTGAAGCTGTAAGAGAATGACAATAACGTAAGAGACTTCTGCAGCTAAGCCAGGTTGAAGGGTGGACAGCATGCACACTATCGAAAACGTTGTCATTGACGAGAAATCTTAAAAGTGATATGACAGGTACTTGCGCACTATAGGACGCTTGTTTAGGGTGACTCCGAATTATACCCAAAACTGTTTAACCATGGAAGTGGTCGAAATTACCGATCACTACGAAGTTCCTGGACAGCGGGCTGGGGCGCTTGGGGGATTTAGCAAATGGGCGATTTAGCTAATGGGCTACGCCGTCTGAATATACATGCTTTCGCGAACATACCTTCGAACAACGAAGCCACCAGATTCGGTTGACTCCAACGTTCCACGGTGACCCTTATCGAGACCTGTGTCAATTGACATCCCGTTCAGTCTAGACGTATGCTCGACGTTTTATGGTCGTTAAATGGGACGTTATTTCAATGTTGACAAAACGTTATCACAGACGTGCGCTCGACATTTTATGTCGTTAAATGGGACGTTATTTTATCGTTAGTGACGTTTTCAATTGACATCCCGTTTAGTTTAGACGTATACTCAACGTTTTATGGTCGTTAAATGGGACATTGTGTCAACCTCGATATAACGTTATCACTTGACTTTCCGTCCAATTCAGACGTGCACTCGACGTTCTAAGGTCGTTAAGTGGGACGTTATGTCGACGTAAAATCCACCCTTTTTTCCAGACATTAGCCTTTCCATATTACGTCGAAGGGACCTGACGTTCAGACTTTCGACGTTCTTTCGACATGTGGTTCCTGACGTCATCACCTTCTTTCGACGTCTTTTCAACGTGTCTGTGCTGCCTGGGAACCTGTATATGACAATCTCACGTTTGTATTTAGAGCAGATAGCTATATATTGCGTTCTAAATGCCATTAGTTCGGCGAGCGCTTTGATATCAGACATCCAAGAGCGCGATGCATTTCGGGAGATCTGATGCACCCGTGACGTCATTGGGGAGTTTTCGTAGAACGCGTTTCCCGCTCCGCTAAGCCTTCGAAACGAAGAAGCCGCTACTGCGCCTGCTCGCCAATTGCCTTCACTGTAGAGTTCCGGGTATCGTAGCTGGTTGCGGAAAGTGTTGCGGGACGGCGAAAACGTATCTTCGAAAGCTCCCTATTGTGTCACGCAGGGCGAAGCGGACCGTTGTTAAGCCGTCAACGCGTTGCCAATCTCGCTTAGTCGAAGTATCCTAGGGTTGTAGCACATCACTGGGTGATCGCGGAGCGGCCGGAGCAGGGGCTCTTATTTGGACACTTGGCAAGAAAAGTCGACCAAAAATGTGACTGCAGTGATTGGCCGGCGCCAAGGGCAAGAGCAAAGACGGCCAATCAGCGCGCCCGGATTCCTCGCCAACATTTTCGCCAAGTGTCCAGATCAGAGCCCCTGCCTCGCGTGTGTGATGCCCGACCAGCACGACGAGAGCGGTGGGAAGATGGCATTAGCGGGGACGAAGACGCCGCCACAACACTAGTGGCCGTGATGGCCAAGAGGCGATTCGGCCTAGAGCCGTATACAGGCTTCGCGGCAGCTACGCATGGGCGCCGCACAAACCCATCTTCAGTTTTTGTTTACTCTTATTACGTTTACTTCGCTTCGCCATTACCACAGCACGGCAGGTTATTGCCATTTTAGATTCTACTAGGTAATTCTCCCCAACATTGGCGTTTCTGGAGGCTCGTCAAAGCCCGTTTCAGTGGCTCGATGTCCGTATAAGACAAGAGAAGGTCAGCAGCGACGGCTGTAATTAGGCGCTTGTGCAAAACGTCTATTTGTATGACTCGTCTGCCTCGTCATCGTCGTCCTCAACAACACAAATCTTCGTCTTAGATTTGCTAAAAAAAAAAGCAATATTTATTTGCACTTGGATATATAATGTATAACATTATTTAATACCCGAAAAGCTATTGATTAAACCATCTGATTCCTATATTCAGGGATGCTTTCTAAAAATAACTTTCACCACTTTGCGTTGCTTTTCGACGCGTTCGCCAAGTTGTTCCGTTAGCGCTTTTTGGAATATATACTCGTAAAAACTCGCTTCAACCGACTTACCTGTTCGGCAAATTCACACTCTTCAGCGCAGTGAGGCTCCTGTCGTAGTCATATCCCGAAAGTGCTCTTGCCGCACAAGCGATCACTTTTCGAGGGAACCCACGTTGGAAAGGACGGGCGAGAGAGACGACTCCGCGGGCAACAAAGATTTTCGTCCTTTGGAAACATCTCTACCGGCGTCTCACAAGCCAGAATGCTGTTCTCACAACCCTCTGCGGCACAGTGGCTTGGCATCCCGCCGTAAACGGGCAGGAATATAACTAGCCGAAAAAATATTTGAAAAGAACGATTCCACGACAAACGCACGCGGAACAAGCCGAGTCAACATCGTCCAGCCGAGAGCTGAAACAATGGTGGCCGACTCTGCTGTGCCTTTCTTCGCCAAAGTGCCTCGGTATTGCGTTCAGAACTAAGTTATCTCATCGAGTGAGCGTACTTCCCGTTGTGGCGCTGCTCTTACCGATGCGATGCCATCACGGCATTCAGTTGATGCTTCACAGACGTCCGTGAGGTGGTTTTTGGTCATTGTTTAACTCAGTTTGAAATATGTTTCTTGGCTTTTCCTACGACATATTGGTGTTCGTAAAGTCCTACTCCAAACTTCTTCATTTTGAAACAAAAATATGAGCTCAAAACTTTGGTTTCCGTACCCTTATAAAAGAAAGCTGACTGATCTGCACACGCAAATCCGGTTCACACATACGTTGCAGCACTTTCATCAACACCCCGAACAGCCCTGTTGCAGCGCTGACTTGAACATGCCATAGTACAGATTCAGTGCTGTATGAGTGTTGTATCAGCGCTGTCTAACTAATGTAGCGCGAAGACAATTTTTCACCACCAAGATCAGCGCCATTTCTAGCGCTGACTAATTGAGGTTGCGCAGTGGTGTACAACCATTCAATTTCGTCAGAAACGAAATTCCAACCTTGTCTTCAAAAACAACACCGAAAACACACGTTAAGGCAAGGTTTCAAATGAGCCCGTCCCATCAGCTCCAGAAAGCGTCGCGAATCATTTTGTTTACTGTTTTTCTTTCTATCTCATTGCAGCAAGATTCCGGTGGACCCCTGGTGATTGAAACCACTCGGAACGATCATAGAGTGCTCGAAGTCATCGGAATCGTTTCCTTCGGTGTGGGCTGCGGGGCAGCAAACTTCCCCGGAGTGTACGCCAGAGTTTCCACGTATAGAGACTGGATTTTAAACAAGATAGCTCAAGTGCTGCCCGACAGTCAAATAGGCCTGACCAGGGACAACTGAATATCGCACCCTACCCTAATCAATATTTCACGCCCGAAATGCTTTCGCACACATTTGTGTTCAAAAAATATATTGTAGAGCAGATGCACATAAAAAATCGTCTTTTATTTTCTTTCCCTCTGTACGTCATGAGATATGTCAAACTTGCAACACATCAGCCAGAACAAACCTAAAATCGCACAAATTTTGGAACATGAAAGAAAAATGTTTCACGCCATTAAAAAAACTGATTAAAAAGGACTAGGTATGTTTATCTTACAAAAACTTCAAGTATGCTTTCAAACAAAAACGGTGTTTGCGATTTGCGTTCAGCAAATACTTTAGGTTGTCGTAAACAGCTGAAAACGATTTTCGCACTTTCCAGTTTTTGTAGTTTTTTGTGTTTATTAAATTAACTCTTATCTGCGTTTGGAATTTTAATGGCTGATATTTCAATGTGCGGAGTCTGTTTTCCTTTATTTTTCACTGTATGAAGCAGCAGAATTATCAAGATGCTTTAAGTCTTTTTGATTTGTAAACCACAAGCTGACAAAAATGAGATGCTTGGGATTCCACACGCTCGGAGTTTTAACTTATCAGTGACTATAAATAACCATGCACTATAGCCTCAACAAAATAATACCCAACTTATCCTTATTCGCGGAAACTTTTAGTCGTGTCATTTTACTCTCAGAAGACGTATTCATTATAAAAGAAGGGCGAGTGCGGCTTTAATCGCCAGTCCCGTGCACGACAAAAAAAAATTAAACGATATATATATTTAAAGATCTATCTTTGTTTCTATCATGTCTAATTAATTTATTTAGATTACATTTGTCCATATGTAGTTTAGTTATTCATGTTTTCTCTTGATATCGCTATATTCATCATCAGTTTTGTCATAGGACCTTGAATTTGGAAACAGCTGTGCTCAAAGAAACACACTTTCAACTTGTAGGGTTGCTAACCGGTAGAAAGAAGAGCTTCATCGTCTGATGCCTGTCAGTCAAAACTATCCCAGCCAAGAACAGGAAAGAGCGGCACGTTTGCAACGTACTGAACTAGAGACACGTTAAAATACTAAAGGTATATACAATGGTAAAAAACAGAAATGTCCGCAAGAGTCAGGATCATGCCTTTGGTACCACAATTCAGAGTCAAGTTCATGCTATTGAAGCACCTACGAGCATAGACCTTCATAGGGGCACTCAATTTCTGAAGAAGAGAATCTGGACTCTAAGGGGACGATCAAGGTGTTTGGAAATGGTTCAGATGGGTCTTGGAGTTGTAAGCCGAGATACCAAGATAATTAATAGTAAATGCTGTGAAAAAAAGAACAAGAAGGCAATCTTGGTTCTACCGGTAAGTATACATTTAACTCTAGGTTCTTCTTAATAACTGTGACAATCGAGGTATAGTTCTACCTAGCCACATGCTTCGGTAAAAAGCACCCTATTTAGTTTCTTGTTTATTAAAGGAACGAGTCACGTACTTAGTCACTTTTAAGGCCAAGTGACGAGTAACAGTATTTTGTAATTTTTGAGCAGTAACATGTGCAACGCCGTTTAAACAGCCTCGTTTTAAGTCGAACTCGAGTATGCGTTTATTGCGACAAAGGCAAATGGGCAACCCGAAAAACAACAAAACAGTATAGCACCCTGGCAACGTTTATCGCTAAACATGTCAGTCGAACTCTTCAGCTGGGAATGTACTTCACCCAGCGAATACGATAAGGTTCGTTGGTTGAACCTTATAAAATCGTGTGCATACCGAAGGTAAACCCGGAGGTTGCCAACGAGGGAAGGCACAGAGCCCCTTGTCAACTTTTAATATTAGAAGCCACAAGAATAATATAGAGAGGGGAATCCCATATTCACCAGCTCTTCCTGAAGTACAAAACTACCGTTCCTTCAAGCGCGACAGTAGAACGACTCTTCAGCGTCGCGGGAGATGTATTCTCAAGGAAGCGGGGAAGCATAACTCACAAAAACTTTGAGAGGCAGCTACTACTTAAGTGCAACGACTACCGAAAAAAGAAAAACACAATAAACCATGAAACCAAAGCAGTCGTGCATTTGGTCGTCAAAGTCACGAGAAAAGTGACCGTTACTTTTTAGGTAAAGCAACGTGTTCCTTTTGAAAACCGGTAACGAGTGACGTATTCACTTACTTTTTGAGCGAGTAACGAATGACGTATTCACATAATTTTTGAGCGAGTAACGAGTGACCGTATTTAGTTACTTTTTTGAGGTAACGTGTACTTGTCTGGCAACGCGGGCATCGCAAAGGAGAGGAGGTAGCGGGTATATAAAAAGAAAATCTAAGACTGCAAATATTTAGCTGCTCACGCGTGGATAGTAACTTCGGTAGTGTACTCTGATTACATTCTGAAGCAGGTGTTTGGGAACTTGCGTTAATCACTCTTGTCGGGTGTCTTGTCCAACACTGGTTGAATACCTCACCAATTGGACGGAGGTGAATTTGAGAAAATACCAACTTGAAGACAAGACCCGTGCATGTCGTCATCGTTAGAGGATCCTCGACCCGTCCCAAAGGGGCCAACACGCTGAACCTCTCTACGAGATTCGCCGCAAAGCGTCCGTCGTGGCCTCGCCGCGTGCTAGCTTGCGTTCGTCCTGACACGCTGCAAGACGCGGTGGCGGCGATAAGGACGCGAGGTAGACCGCGCTGTGGGATCCACTGGCTATATAGGTGGCGCAAGCCGCCGCCCGATTCAAAGGATTCAGCCTCATCCATCCATCCGTCCATCCATCCATCTATCCATACATCCAGTGATAACGTTTTTAGTGCAGGTCTTGTGTTCTAGGCAGGGTGTCGAACCGGAACCGAACCGAACCGAAAACCGGAACAGAACCGTTATTTTAAGCCGAACCAAAACTGAACCGAACCGAAATCTTCGCCGCCATCTTGGAACTGAACCGGAACTGAACCGGAAAAAAATATAACGGTAACCGGTTCAAACCGGTTCACGGTAATTTTTTTTATCTTACAAAATGAGTGTTGGAGAAGTAAAAAGTGGCAGCTGCATTTCTATGTAGTGGTCAAATTGTCATAAATCGAATTGCAATGTATAGAGAAATTGTGGGTTCTCGTGGCGCTTTTGTATAGGCACTACGATTAATCGTGTGTCACGTGAAGTCATGGTTTCAAGGCATGCTGTCAAATAATGTCACGTCACGTGGCCCCGTGGCGTGCATTACTCACCGCGTCCAAGTCGAGTTAAATTCAGAACGTCAATTTCTCCTCTCTTCTCCAACGTTCCGTCTGCTTCTTCCTCACGGCCTTCTTTTCCCCCGCCTTACCTTCTTGAGTTGCAACGGAATATAGATGTTTTAGCGTTGTTGACACCGTGACGTCATATGCCATCACTAAAGCCCATTTATACAGAAAAGTAGCGACATCCTTTGAAGAATGGCGCCTGCTATCTTGGGCCAAACCAGGTGGCGCTACCGTCGACGCGCGGGTGTAAAAAACCAAAACATAAAGATAAAAGGTGTGCACGTCAGAGTAGGAGGGAGAAGGAATGCATTCGCTGTCGGAGTGCAGTGCATGCTATGATCTCATGTCGCCAATCAAATAACGCCGACTGTGCAACGTCACGGCTTTCATTGTCTTTCTTTGAGCACATCCTCCGAGGCTGGTAGATGGTGACAGTGCGCTTTAGCCTGTGTGTATGTATTTGCGTGTCTTTCAGCCTTCGACTGCGCTCTGACTGGCCAAACCAGGCGGCGCTACAGTCGACGCGCGGGTGTAAAATCAAAACCTAAAGATAAAAGGTGTGCACGTCAAAGGAGGGAGAAAATGTCGCTATTTCTTTTATTCAGGGGCATTAGCCATCACGACTTTTTCACCGCGAGTCATGGCGACACCTTGATGTACTTGGCTGTCATGAGCCTGAGCCGAGTGCTCGGGTTCCCGATAATCAGCATTGCCAAACATTCGTGTTGGCTCGTGTTCAATCAAATATGAGAATAGCCGAACTCTAATAAAGCCTAAATCTCAACCCATGTTTTATTCTTTGCCAGCCCCAGCGCATGACTATGATGAACACTGGCGGCATACAATTAGCGTCAGATCACATTGCCGCGTCTTCTAATAGCGAGTTGAGGAGAGGAAAGCTGTTTCTTTCCTTTATGTTTTTTTTTGCGTCTGCCATTGAGCAGAGTGTAAAACTAATGGGTGTTTTTGCAAGCTATCAACATCAGGGATTACCTCTTAGCGGTAGTTACTGAAAGTGCAAAAATTGCTGCATGAACTATTTTGCATGTACACATCATTGAGGCACTCAAACATGTTTTCGTTGTTGCTGAACTGTCTGAGAAAGTTGTTCCCGAGAATAGAAGCATTGAAAAAACTGAATATGGCTTATTAATCTGACGATAAATAGAACTACAAGTTTGTACGGCAAGGATACCTGAAAAGAGATTCTAGTGGTCTTTGACGGACAGCCGAAAGTCGGCAGCCGCTCAAATTCTCGCAGTTTGTTTAAACTTTACAGTTTTTGGATGCAAAAAATAAAAGAAATGGAGAATTACTGCAAAACAAATGAAAGTAATATAACTGTCGAATTGGCACCCCCAAACAAAGAAAGGAGTCCCCCAGGAATAAAAAGTATTCTGTTA